>KE505608.1:52643-76062 GCA_000441515.1 Elaeis oleifera | reverse complement strand
TTGCATATAGATGTGATCTATACTTGCTGAATTTTAGATTTCAGATTTACATACATACATATTAGTTCATGTCATGGATTCTGTATGGTAGTTTTAGATTTGATCTATGCATGCATTGTAGATTAAATTATTTAATTTATATATATTTCACTATAAATTTAAAATACATGCAAACCATCACGCTTCCTTTCAACAACGACGGCAACCAACGGTCGGAAAAAAAATAAAAAAGAATAAAGAGGAAAACAGGGCATTCGGAAAACAATGCTTTTCCTGTGATTTTTCAGCAGATTAACTTGAAAAAAATTTAAGATTAAAACTCTTAAAAGGTTAAGGGATTGATAGGGAAGAGATTTACCTGATTTTTGAGGGGATTTGATCTGATTTATGGCGGCCAAAGAAATTATCCATCGGGAAGAACAGAAAGAAGAAGGATTAAACGGTGATTCTTTGGAGATTTTCGATGAGAAAACTAAAGAGATTGGGATCTTTAAATAGAATTCCAATGGGAGGATTTAGAGTTTAATTCCACCTTAATTTCTTTATATTTTAGGATCCCTAATCTGAGAAGAACTCCATCGGGAGTTCACACACGCGGTCCCCTTCCATGCTATTTTCCAGCACGAGCAATTGATGTGCTGGTCTCTCTCTTTTTTTTAATAAATTTTTTTTAAAATTTGGGTATTACATATACATTGCAATTGTTTGCACAAGTTGCTTCCATATTGCAAATTAATTGAAAAGGAAGGACCTCCACGATACTGACATGTCACAGCAAGGAGAGAGGCGCAGTTAATTTGCACAACTTGCTTTAATATTTTAAGAGTTTCAATGTAACAAAAAAAAGTACCACACCAAAGAAGATCATGGTGTTCGACTACGCATAAGAACCCACTAACATCACAAATGATTGAATCAGGCACCAATAAGCCATATGTCGAAGCATCTTCTGGTAGGACACAGTCGACACATGTAGATATTTCATGTAGCCACCTGATGTTACATGGACAAGCAAAATATGGTCTCGCAAAAACGAAGTGATATAGAATGCAAGATCATTCGCGAGAAAAAAAAGAAGTATCTATACCATCACATGTCTTATAGCACTTGTCCTGCGTGGCACAACCTGCTCATCTAGTCTAATATTCTCATCTTTTCAAATCTAATCTGATGAATGAAAACCAGGGATCACATTCCCGGCAGGCTTGGTACCTAGCTTTTTGTATGGAAGGCCGGTGTCGAATAATATAATTGACGGGACCCACCTACACATTTCCCACCGTCCACTTGTCCAGTTCTGCCGACCACGGCCTCTAGCCCTCTAGATTCTGTCGTATCTATAGCTCAAAAATGATTGATCTTCTTTTACCACGCCAACCATTGGATCAGAGGTTGCACGATCGCAAAGCACTCCGAAGTGATCTGAACAACTTTCGAGATGACCATTGCCCGATCCAACGGTCGATTCGCGCGAAGGAAGGTGAATCCTTTTTCGTACGAAGGATATAACCCGTGTCCCTAGGTTGACGGCACGTCCCTTTCGAACGTTCGAGGGCAGTTTCGTCATTTAGGATTCATATTTTTATGCGAGGGATATTTTGCTTGCGTGTTAAATGGTAACTTATCTACATGTATGTATAGATTGGGATCGATATGTGCATCCATGCCATGGCATGAGAGGCCTTCGGATATGCGCGAAAAATATCAAGTGCCACGTAAGCGGGCGATCAGGAGGGCGAAGCCCAGCCTCCAGAGCAGCACCCCAGGATCGGCGAAGTATCTTACGCTCTCTCCACCCATAAATAAACGCCACAACCTCCAGAAAATCTATTTTCTCTCCCCAACCTCGTCTTCCTCCTCCTCCCAAGTCCCAACCCAACAACAGCTCTTAAACCCTAGCTTCGTCTCCAAGCAACGATCCATCCAGGTACCGTTATTTCTTTCTCCTCTCCCCATTTTCTCTGCTGATTTCTTTTCCCCCCGGAGTTCTGGGATTTCCGTCCGATTTCTGCAAGAATTTCGAATTCTTGGAGCAAGTTTCGGATTTCTTCCGTGAACGGGTGGATATGTTCCTTTACATTGCATTTTTGAATTTTTGCCCCTCAAATCTTTTATTCTCACGGAAATGAAGAAGTATTTTTTTTTCTTTTTCCTTTTTCTCTTTTTCCCTCCTTGTTTGTCTTTGCTTATGCAGAGAATTGGAGATTTGTTGATGTTTTCGAGATCAGTTCAGATGGTTCGTATTCCTGCGACGAAGATAGAACTCCTGGGGGGGGGTTGATCCGGAAGAAGATTTTTGTTTTGTGTGGATTTAAAGAAGTTGAGTTGGCCGAGGGTTCTTGATTCGAGGGATTGAGATCAATTCCGATGCATGGATTAGTTTCTTTGGTTTGTATTGCGAAGATGAGTGGCGTTTTGGATGCTGTTTTGGTTACACGTGCTCTAGTTCTTGGTAGGGAACAATTTGTGGGTTTGTGCGAACGCTGCGAGGAGGGAGTTGTCTTCTTCATAAGGTATTAGAATGTCTGTTTCTAATGAAAAGTGGATCGATGGGCTCCAGTTCTCATCTCTGCTCTGGCCTCCACCACAAGATGAGCAGCAGAGGCAGGTATGGAGGATATTCTTATAAATTCACTTGATTTTAATTTGATATTTTATAAATATTTCTTCTTTTTTCTTCTTCTTTGTTTCACCTTTACATCTTCATATTTGGGGCACTGCTGGATTTTCTTTAGCCCTGTTTCATGTGTATATATTTAGTATGAGTTTGGCATTAATAACATCTATTCTGGTAAGCCTTTTTATTTGAGACAAGAGAAAGTTATCCTGACATTTTCATCTTGTTAGCAAAAAAATTTCTGATTTTCTTATTTGAGTCAGCAATACTGCTATACAGACTTAAAATGTGCCAGGATTTGGGGGTTTTAACTTTCAGAAGAGCTCTTCTAGGATTATCCGCCAAGGGTTCTGCCAAAGTACTAAAGTATTATCACAAGTTGGTGTTCCACAGAAGCATGGTTCAATTATTAGATTAACTGAGTTGCCTCCCTTTAAACAAAGATTAAGCTGAAGATGTTGGAGGAATATGACCTAGAAATTGCTATGTTGCTGTTTTTATTATTTTAGAATAATGTTATAAACGAATAATGTACTAAATAAATTCAGCAGATCAAAAAGATCTTGTCTGGATCGAAGCATGTGATGTACATTGCCCCAAGAATGTGATTTGCTTCCTTACGTATGGGTCTACATCAATCTCATCCCCAAGGCACAAAATCGGGCTTAGCCCAATCCTCCTCTAACGAGAACGATCGCTGGGAGGCTTGACCTGAATGACTTCCTTTAGTTGCCTAGAAAGGAAGAAGAAAGTGGAAACTTGGAAAACGAGTACTTAAGAAAAGTAGTGTCTTTGTCTTGGAAGCAATGAGCTATAAGAGACAGAGCACAAGAGGAAGAGGGAGTGGATGTGATGTGTTCGGATATATCCCAAATGAGTCTATTTATAGATTCTATCAAGGATCGTCTGGTCGGTTGGTAGTACGAGTTGATACGCCTCCATATCCAATTGTATCGGGCCTGAATCGACATGAAAATGAAGAATAAACCAGGAAGAAAAGAGAGAGAAAGAGAAAGAGAGGGAAGAAAGGAGGCCAGCAGAGGTACCTGCAGTAGCCACCGAAGGGCAGCAGAGGCCTCCCGGGCTCTGTAGTCCTCCGCGAGAAAAAATGAGAGCAGAGATAGATAGAGGGGAAGGGAGAGAAGAGGAGGGAGGGGAAGGTGGCAGGGAGGCTGCCGGATGGCCCAAAATTGCCCTGCAGTTGTCGATGTCTCTAATGTCTCCCTCTCCTTCCTCCTCTCTCCTCCCCCTCCTCTCTCTTCCTCTCTCTCTCCCCCCTTTGCTCTATTGTGTTAGTTTGGGCTCGACATGGAATAGCATGGGAGCACACCGAATTGTGCCGTTGGCCAACTAGTATGGGTCTTGATACCGGCATAGCCAATCTTGATTATTCTATCTTCAATACAAGCCAATTTTTGTATAACTCTTGAAGCTTCCACTTGATTAAGCACCTTGGCTTCACATTATCCACATCAGCATTTAGTTTTGCTATGGAGAAAATATCTACTTGCTATAGTATGGGATGTTGAACAAAATAAATCCAACATAGAACTACAAAATGTCTTTATCTAGAGGGTTTTGGCATGTGAAATGTGAATAAAACAGTCAACTGGCCTAGTATTGGATATGTAAAAAGAAAGGCAAATAAAAACATCTACAGAAATCCAAGAATTGCATATATAAAAAGGTAAATAAAATGATAGAACAGAAATTCGTAACGAAACAGTTTTTCCTTCTTACAAATGTTCTTAATGAATTCACTTCTGAGTTATATGTATGATGCTAGTGTGTGGAAGCAACTTTGTGCCAGCAAGAGAGGAGCTCTGGTACAATGATTGCAATTGTTATTGTCTACATTGCTGAATTTAATGTGTTCACGTATTAGGTTGCTTGGTCACATCATAGATTGTTTTGAACCCCTAGCTCGCATCTCCTTATGTATAATGGAAAATCTCATGCTCCAGCAAGCATGCTGGACTCTGAGGCATTCTTGTAATGTATGTGTTTGTGTTTTTTAATTAATATTTCACTATATATAAATTTAGTATTCCAGATGCTTTTGTGTGGCAAATCGTTGTCATGGCGCACTATACTTGATTATGGCATGTACAAGGCAGGTCCAAGTACTAATATTTGTAACCTTAAGTGGCTGGGTACCAAAAGTGAACTTGGAGTTTGCCACCTCCCTAATGTTCGTTCATGATAACAATAAATGATATGTGAAAGTGTGGAGTATTCTTATATCTGATCTTTCCCCTCTTTGTTCCTTTGTAAACTTTCTTTTGTGGCTCTGCTTTCCTCCTTTCATCTTCTTTTTACCTTGTCTTACTCTCATCATCTCTTTTCATGTCTTGTTGGTTGTTAAAAAGGGCAGCAAATGCATAAAGTTCCCAACATTGTGGGGTTCAGGTTAGATGTATGCAGCCTTACCCCCGTATACAGAAAAGCTGTTTTGTGTTTTGCATGCATGACCTCTAGGTCACAATTGAGCAACCTTACCATTGCATCAAGGCTCACCCTCTTATGTCTTGTCTATTATTGTTATCCTAAATCATCCCTTTAAATGACCAATACATATGCTAGTTGGGAATCAAGATTTAGCTTTCACGCATTTTCCTGCAATAATAATAGTAAGCACTTTATTGAAGATGGAATCTTGATTTATTTACACCCATGGCAATCCAGGTGCAAATAAAAGTAAATAAATCTGGTGCTTAATGCAACTATGTTTTATTGATGCTAGGAAGTATAGCTGTCTCTTTTCTCTATTCTTCTGTAAGGTGCTTAATTTGCTTATGTTTTCCACACTTATTGTGGTTATTTCTGATGCTGCAGAATATTGAATAGTTAACTTTTCTCACCATTACTTAATTATAGGAGGTTTCTTTTTTTTTTTGAAAAAAAATAAGTGTGATATTTAGACATGCCTTCTTCAACTCTGTCTTGCATTCCATAGGAAAACAACTCTTCAGGGGAGAAAACTTTTATAGTTCTATTACATGCCAGGATATCGATATTGGTTTCATTCCTTTCTCAAATGAATTTGTGTTATAAACATCTAACCTGACATGCACATTGTCCCTTAACTGATAGAAATGCAAACATGCAAAACTTCTGCTTTTTGTCATTTATGTCCTTTTCAGGCTGAAACTTCATCTCTTTGAGTTTCTTCTATTCTGCTGAAATCTGAAGTTGTATTCTGAATTTATGATTTGGCATTAATGGGGGCAACCTAATTTAATACTTGCTTTTAGAACAAATAGCTATTCCTTTATAGATATTGCATGTATACTTTATATTTTGTGTCAAGCCATCTTCTAAATTTTTTCTCATTTTTTTGTCTCCAAAAACTGATATGCTTTGTGCTATTTTGTAAGGCACAAATTGTGGCCTATGTTGAATATTTTGGTCAGTTTACCTCGGAGCAGTTCCCAGAAGATGTAGCTCAGGTATGGACCTTTTAGTTTGTATAGGTGGTTGTCAACTAGCAAAACATGTTAGGAGAATTTGGCATGAGATGAGCTTATATCAGTAATCTTATGAAATCATAATGAGCTTACTGATAAAACATAAATTTGTATGAACACAATGATGCTTAAACAACTTATCTTCACCTGCTTCTTGATTTTACCTGTGCAGCTAATCCAGAATTATTATCCATCTAAAGAAAGCGCCTTTTGGATGACGTATTGGGTACTGGAATCATACTCCTGTTAAGCAGATGATATAGTAGAGACAGCTTGATCATATGCCTTTTTTTTCTGTAGTGTTGAAACAACTTGCTGATCTTTACTATTTACTTTGTATTCCAGCAATATTTGTTCTTCATCATCCAGAGCATGGCCATGCTATCGTCCATCCTATTCTTTCACGTATAATTGATGGGACATTGGTTTATGATAAAAATGATCCTCCATTTAGTTCTTTTATATCTCTATTCAGCCAAAATAATGAGGTAAGTCATTCTTGATTATTTGTTGTGTCGATTTTCTTTTTCAGCAGTCTGATGTATTTTGATGTAGACTCAATTTTTTAACTACATGTGGCACCATTTGATTCTAAAATCATAATCTGTTAGTTGCAATGAATGCATTCAAGCATTTGTTTGTTCTATGCATGTTATCATCTATATTTGTTGCTTCTAATTGCAGAAAGATTATAATGAACAATGGGCTTTAGCATGTGGGGAAATTCTTCGGGTGCTTACTCACTATAATCGACCAATTTACAAGTCTGAGCATCATAGTAGTGAAGTGGATGGAAGCAGCTGTAGCAATCATGCCACCACAAGTGACTCCAGGGAGAAAGAAGCCTCCAGTTCACTTCTGCAGGAGCATGATCGGAAACCATTGCGGCCATTGTCTCCTTGGATTACAGATATCTTGCTTGCTGCACCTTTGGGCATTAGAAGTGACTATTTTCGATGGTGAGTGATTCCCTTTTTCTTTTCTCTTTGATGCAGTTCAATCATGTATAATTAGGTAAGTCAGGAACATTGCATTTCACATAAATATATTATGTTATACGCAGAAATAGCTTTCAAGTTTCAACTGTAGCATTTCATTTAAGAATTTGATTTTAAAACTTGCATTATTTGCTAAATTGTCTGTGGTTCAGACATCAAGACAAAGCCTGGCAATTCCTTCTTTGCACACTTTATGGCAAATCACAGAGCTCATCTTCTGACATAATTCTTCCCAATTATCTTTCTTCATTTTGTTGACTTAAAATAGAAGCTTCCCTTATGTCAGAAAATATAAAAGTTCACCATAAATTTGTAATGATGGAAATTTTGATACCTGAATCAGGAGCTGCTGTGGGAGCAGGGAAGAGGAACTCTTGAAAAGATTGGGGGATTCATGTATATTAGACCATGCATGATATAATATGATCTCAAAATTAAATTTTATTTGAGTCTGATCGTACTTTTAAAAATTCAATGTATAATCATTCTTCATTATAAAGCCATGAAAGATGTCTAGATTAGAATAATACATATTCCTTCGTATCTGCAGATGTCAAGGAAATTCAGTCTATTCATGTTTGCTCCTATCTCTATTCTCTTGAGGTCCTTTAAGCTGGTGGTTATTTGCATAAGATGATACTTTGAAGATTATGCTGAAAGAATGTCAACATCCAACAATTTAGCCTATCTTTTAGGAGCTTCAGCCACTACTAAAGTCAACAAGCCTTACTCTAACTATTTGGACTGAAATGCATTCTTTGTCAATGCAAGTTTTTAGTTTACCAGTTATCATGTTGTCATTGCTATTCTAATCCTATCCTCTAATCCTACTTTGGTACATACTTTGTAACAATATTTGCCATCTTGGTACTAAACCCCATACCGATACCATCTTATTACAGTATTGGTATGCGGTACAGTACGAGATGGTGAGGCATATCAAGTATTGGTATAGTATGAGTCTGCATACAGGTTCTATATGGTACATTCACTATGGTATGGTAAACCTTGCTTCATAATGTCTTGGAATATTCTCCAATCGATATCCTTTATCAAGGGAATTAACTTCCAATTTTGTACTAAATATTGATTATATCCTTTATAATTTTATGATATATCCAGTTAAATATTCTTAATCTATGATGTTCCTATCCTAAAGCACACAACATGGTAGTGTTACCACTATGTTGTTTCCTTGAAATCAAAGATATGCAATGACTGTGTGCCAGAAAAGAAGAAATGCAATGATTGCTAAAACTCCCACATGCCCTAATGTAAAATAGATATTTTTCTTCTTATCATTAATTCTACTATGTAGTACATTTCATATATAAAAAAATAACCATGTTGGGGATATCTCATGTCTATCAATTTTGATCACAGTGTTGTTCTCATTTTTGTTCCCACTATTGTTTTAGATGTCACAATATCTAGACCTTAACAATTTAGGTCTTTTTCTATTCTAAAACGATAATCTGTTCCACAGCCATCTCATCAATTAACTGGATATCACCTGCATGAGGCACACAACGTGATATCTCAAATGTTGATGGTTTTATTAAGATGGAAATTTTATTAGCCAAAACTACTGCATTCTAATCCAAATCTCATTTTTTGTTGTTTTTGTTGGATAATGAGAGAGTAGTGGTATGTGCCATGCCATGCCTTCATTAAAATCTTTAGATTGATTGTACCACAACCAGTATGCAATGTTCCACCAATAGATATTCTTTGGAAAAGTTCACTGCAGCGCTCTAATCACCACTCACAGCACCAGTGCACAGTGGTTGGCAGGCTGGTACGTGGGGCCTGCCTGTCAAATATTTGTCCCCATGTACTACACCAAACCCTGACTGCCATGGAGGACTGGTGCTGTGAGCAGGGAATGGGGTGGTGCTGTGAAGCAGCACTCATTTCTTGATTCGACAAGTATGAGACACTGGCTGCTGTTTCTCATTAGAATATTGGCATTGCATTAATTATAAGTTCAGGATGATGTGCTCATCATGATCATTGAATGATGCCTGTGAAATCAGGTGTGGTGGGGTCATGGGCAAGTATGCAGCTGGTGGAGAACTAAAGCCTCCAATGACTGGTTAGTGAAGATTTTCTGTAAATATCTTTGATTTGTTCACTTTGTATATTTCAAGCTGTGCACTTTCGGAGTCTTAACTCAATTTCAGATTAATAGTGATCTCTCATTTCTTTAATTATGAAATGTATTATATAAACAAATACATTATTTTAATACTTCAATTCCTATTAAAAGTTTAAACTGCTAATTTTTGTTAGATTTCACTAAAATGGAATGGCATATAGAATTGATTGATGATTGGATCAAGTGAAAGCCTTCAGATATTTTTAATGTTGCAAGCAACTGGAGAGTGAAATTGATGTTAACTTTAAAAATGATTTTCTATGCCTTTAGATGATTATTATTTTTTCTCTGACTCATTCTTCTGTTCTTTAGGAAAAGAGATGGTAGAAGTGTCTTTAAACTGCAATGAGGTCTAGAGAAGTATGTTCATGAATAATGCTGGATTATAACAATGTTCAGTCCTTTCCCATGCAATCAATGAGTTAAGATAAAAAAAGATTAGGAACTATGATGATTTATTGGATAGGACCTTGAGGGAAGAGTCTTATATTCTTGATTCCTAGGGGACCTTAAATAGGATTTAGAGTTACGGATATTTTAGTCAGTTTCAGTCCAAACCCTTTATGCACCTATTCAATAATCCTTTATTTTTATTTTATTTTTTGGTGTGCTTGAGTCAAAATAGGAATCCTTAGTTTATGCGTGGGATGGGGATGTCAAGAATTGAAAGGAAACATGGGCTGATTATGCCTAGAATGGACTTTATTGGAATTTTGCAATGGTTCTAAATCTTATTAAAGGTATCAGGAGCTAACCATGTTAGTTTGTACATATTGTGCCAACCTAATATGTGCACGATACATCATGCAAAATACCATCCTGTGCATATTGGATGGTGCCAATTTGTATTGGCTTTGCACCACTGTGTGCTGGTTTAGAGGAGGAGCACAAGCAAATAAGGACTAGTCTGTGCTTGTAAGAGCCCCCATTATAATTTTTATCCATTGGAGCTTTCCCCTCCACTGTTGCATGATATGTATCCAAGTGTCAAACTAGAGAAAACAAAGAGAAAGTTATGGGAAAACATGTGTGTGTATATAGTTAGGCTGGAGTGCTTTTGAGAGAATTTGGCTGCAAATGCTTCTTAATGGAAATCAATGAAGGGCCTTAAAAATAAAAATCAGCCACATTGATTGTGATCTACGATATATAAAATAGTTAGAAGTAAAAGGTCATGAATTTTAAGGTCTTTTACTCATTTGTCAAATGAAACAAATGATCATGTTAATGCCATGATATCATGTTTTTGTTTGATATGTAGGTTAGAAACATCCAAAGTAGCTGAATTTTATCTGCATACTTTTTGAAATATTTAGATCAAGATCAATAGTTTGGAATTGTGAATTACATGATTTGTACCATGTTCTTGCTCACTAGCCACATGTCCATTTTTTTTGCTAGCTAGATGTACGGGCAAGCAGCTCCAAAATATATGACTTTTACTTTCTAAGTATATATCTTAGATCATGATCAGTGGTGTTGATTTTTATTCTGAAAGGCCCTTCATTGCTTTTTATTAGGAAGCATTTGGAGTTTAATGTTCTTAGAAGCATTCCAGCCTAATTCTCTTCATATAATGCATTAAAATTATTAAGGTGTTTTAGAGTACAGGTTCCTTACTCAAAACTCCAAATTTACCTCAAGTATACAAGAAATGTGACACTTCTCAAAGTTGCTTTAAGACCTAGATCCTTAAACCAACTCTGAAACTATAGTCACCTACGTCATTGGGGTCAAGTTCGCTGTTAAAAGCCAGTTCCCGGTTGATCTATAAAGCTGTTGACTGAAAAGTTGGTTTATATCAAAGATTCTGAAACATATCAGACTCATAGATTTACATCTGACATGAATTTTGAGGTGGATGTGAAAGTCCTGGTACCACAGGTTTTAACTTCTTTGGAAGTGCAGTCTGTCCTTTGAGGTTTTGAAGGCCCAATCCTTGAGTAAAATATGTTAACAAGGCAACTTTGTTATTTCTTGTTGCGTCAAAGCATAGAAATCATTATTTCTTCTTTTATTGAAAGAAAGGATGAGTGACTGTTACGGTCATTTACATTTTAGCTTTCTATGCAATAATTGTTGCAAAAAAATGTCAAATGGTAGTGAATTTGTTAGTCTTGGAAATATAGCATTTGAACTCTATTGCAAATTCTATATTGCAACTGTTAGAAGAGAGTTCATTTTTAAATCAAGATCCATGATTAAAGAAAAGGAAATAAGCATAAGTAAATATAGCGGAGTTGGGACGGCCAGATGGATGTCCAATCGAATTATCTAGTATGGATTTAGAAATTAGTGAAAAAAATTAGGACTAACACCCACAGAGAGTGATGATATATTGTGCGATACTGTGGACATGTTCGATGTACACAAGATAAGATAAATGTTGGACTATGTGATTTCTGGGAGAAGCTGAAAAAGAGGACATGTTACCTGAAAAGACAACGATTCAAGCATTAGGAAGAGTCATGAAGACAGTGGAAGACTTGAAAACTTCTGTAATGTTTTATCTAGAAGGTTGGCACGGTCTAGTACTCAACTCTTCATAGATAGGCCATGGTTTATTGTTATGCTTTTTATGTACGAACGGATGAAAAATTCATTTTTCTGTAACTTAAAATATGCACATGCCTTAAGGAGGAATTACTGCAGCCATGGGTGCAACATATGCATAGACATGCTTGGATCAAACAGAAGATTAGAGGATGACGTTTGGGACCAAGTTTCATCCAAAGTGATATGGAGGCAATCGGGACCCATTTTTAGTTCAATATTCTGCTGAAAATTTTGGCATCCCTATCAAGACTGTTATGTTCCTTCACACCTTTATAGGGAGAAGTCATTGCTCGTTCTCAATGGTAGAATTTCGCTTGAAACCAATGTGGTTTCTAAATTCCTCTCCATATTGGCATAGTTAACTCTAACTGTGTCTCTATAAATTTTTTGATTAGAGCACACTTCTCAGGTTCTTTAATATCAAAGCTGCTTGGTGGGACAATATTATCACCATCCATCTACTTAAGTTGCCTACCTCCTCTAAAACTTCCCAATTCCCATCCACTCATTTGTGACATCCTATTCCAATGCATGCCTCAGATTATGGTTAATTGGTTATTATTGTTGCACTTGTAAATATTGTCAGACTACTACAACATCTTTATAAGACAGTTCTGGATTTTATGGGTTGTTCAAGAACATGTTGTGCTGATATGTGATATGTAAAAATGATAGAAAGCTTGATCCTGTGATACAAGGTTGAGCATGCTGATCTGTCACCACCTATTATGTTAGAGGTCACACAGAAAATAGGTCTTGCAACTTGGATAAATTTTCAAACAATGCTTGATTTTCTAAGGTAGGTCATGGATCAATAGTGACGATGTGGTTCATGTGTCATGACTCATGCCCCAGTAGGAGCACACGAGCAAAAGAATTGAAGTGTAATTGCTCACATTGATGAGATTGTGTCCATTTGAAGGTGATATACAGCACTTCAGAGTTTAGAATCTTTACCAGTCTTATGTTTCAAACCTGGCCAAAATCAAGTAGGCTGAACAAGGAGCTTTGGGAGCAAATTCAATTGTGAAAGCATTGTTGAAACATGAAAAAGTTACTCCTATAAAGAGAAACCTATACAGGAAAACATCAATTTTAGGAGCAGAGTAAATTCACGATTGTATCTTTCTGTTTAATAAATGGATTTGGTGATTATATTCATATAAATCATGAGACATGAGAAATAATCCTACGTCATTGGCTTGAGTAGATCAAGATTCTGAAACAGGTGTGACCCAGTAGATGGCTCCTGCTGCTAGAAACAGGATAGAACATCAGGGTGTGTGAAATTTAGGACATGAGAGCATAAAATAGCAAGATCCAGGCAGGTAGAGGTTGGAGAAATCTTGATAAATTTAATTAGGTTACTGGTATCCTATTGAGAAAGCACTAGCTAGCCAACACATGAAACCTATCAGAGTCTAGGATGGTAAGCTGAATTCCAATATCCAGCAAGATCTCATGGCTGTTCTTGCAAGATGGAATTGGGTCCATCTGCATAATTATTCTCTAACAGGAAAAAAAGAAGTCTTCAGATTTTTGGCATCGATCTCCATGATGAATGGTTGGAGAGCACAGATGATTCAGCTTGCTTCAACAAGTGAAGCTTATGGTAGAGTGTGGAAGGTTCAAATCATTGCTTGATATATAATATTCCTCTGTGCAACATGCTAACTTACATTAGATTGTCATCATGCAAGATAATCTCATATGGATACGTGCATGCAGGTACAGCAACATCCTTCTCTATGAAAATATGTAGATAACTATCAATCTGAAAGTCGAACCACTGCTTCATTATGCCTATTAGCTAGTTGCTATTGATCAATTTTGTTACTCGTAAATGACACAACTAATGGAACAAAATATGTTATTTCTATATATTCTTCAATGTCCTTTTTAGCAAATCCAATCCACCTTTATTTATTTATTTAAATTTTGCAAGCTTGATACTTAAGTCCTCTTTATTTGCTTTTTCCTTTTGGTACTTTTGTTTTATCCTGCAGCTGGTTAATGAAGTTGATTGTTGCTTGTATCATAGGAATGTTTTAGTATAAGTTTTGTTCATCTTGTTTATCCCATGGATACATGAGATTTCTATATTCTTATGTATTCTAGTTTCTGCTTCAGTTTCTGCATATGCTTGTAACTTTTTTAGGCTCTATTTAGTAATCCATATTCATTGCCTTTATAGTTGTTTCTCTGGGATAATCAGAAAATATTTCATAGATTTTGCAGCCTATTAGTTGAATCTTTTGGTTGTTCTTGTTAACTAACCAATTGACCCAAAAGCTTAAGTGGGAAAGGGTCAACAATGTATATCAAGTTTGACATCCCCCACTGCATGTGGCCTGGATGACACAGAGAAAATAACTGAGAAAAGGCAAACTAAAATCCGGATAACATATAACCAGGGATAGATAAATAACTGAATTCAAGGGATCTGAGCTCATGACCTCTAGCAAATCTGAGCTCCATTGTCATGTTAACTAGCTAATTGACCCAAAAGTTTAAGCTCGTAGGAAAGGGCCAGCAATCTATATCAGGCTTAACAGTTCCTAGTTCTTACTACTGTGTCATAGTTGTACTGTATCCTGTCTGTAAGATGTCTTGTTCTGAAATTGAGCATATGCTTTAAAGTAATAATCACTTTTAAGTTTTTGCTTATGCTAGCTTGTAGTCGTGGCTCTGGAAAGCATCCTCAACTCATGCCATCCACTCCTCGATGGGCTGTGGCTAATGGAGCTGGAGTCATATTGTCCGTTTGTGATGAGGAAGTAGCTCGCTATGAACAGCAATTTAACAGCAGCTGCTGTTCCTGCACTTTTGCTTCCTCCTCCTACAACTGCCTTAGATGAGCATTTAGTTGCAGGGCTGCCTGCTCTTGAGCCATATGCTCGTTTGTTTCATAGGTGAATATTTGAACCTTTAACTTATTTTCATGTTGTAATGTTCCAAATTTTATGTACATCTGAAAATTTTGAGTCAGGTACTACGCAATTGCTACTCCAAGCGCTACACAGAGGCTGCTTCTTGGACTCCTTGAGGCACCACCATCGTGGGCTCCAGATGCACTTGATGCTGCAGTACAACTTGTTGAACTCCTTAGAGCAGCTGAGGACTATGCAACTGGAATGAGGGTAGGTGAAGAACTATGAATCGAACCATTCCCATATGATATGATGCTGTTCTAGTGGTGCATCTATCCAGTATTTCTGTACTTCATATAATTATTCCCTTTTGTCACTTAAGTGCAAAATTTAATGATAAGTTTGCTGCGTGTGCCTTTAGCATTTCTGCTACTACTGGTTGGCTACCTTTCTTCGACCTTCTTGCGCATTTTGGTTCTATCGTCCTTCATTCTTGTGGCTGCTGCTTTTCTGAATTCCAGTTACTATTTAACCTTTGACATTTAACTCCTTGGTGCAAGCAACCGGATGTCAGTTTACTACCTTGTGCACCCATGTGCTTGGGCCTGACATATCAGGCTATGTTGATGTATTTGATCTAGGTATAAATTTGGTGAAAAAGTGCTCTTCACCGGTGGCATTTCTATTAATGGTTGGTCCTCTTTGACCTTCTTGCTCAATGTCAATATATCTGATCTAAGTACAAATTTGTTGGAAGAAAAGTATCATTCTTCACCTATATCATTTTTGCAAGTGTTTGACTGGCCTTTCTTTCACCTTGTTGCATATTTTGGTCCCATCAGCATTCACTCACATGATTATCCCTTCTGTAGCGACCTTTTTAAGTGTTACTTATGGGGCTATATTGTTGTTTGGGATCTAAAGCCTTTTCTAGGTTAAAATTATCTAGTTGTATTTGATGACATCATTCGATCATCCATTTATCCCCAGCTTGCCAACTTTTTGATAGTCTTTCTTTATGCACCCACAATTTATTATTGGTGCCATGATCGCTAATGGATTCACCCTAAGTTCATGCTTATTCAGGGATAACTGTTTTGTATTCCTCTATCGCATTTGGAGTTGGCAATATTTGAAGTGGCTGATGAGACTCATTTGTACTCTTGCATCCCATCAAGCACCACTGAGCACTTATTACTAGCTTTTACGAGTCCCTAATTCTAGATGCCACTTAACTGTGGAGGTTGTTTGGTTGCACCATCCTAAGTTGTGGACATTTATTTTCAGTACTGTTTAAAAAGCATCTATGCGACTGCATATGCATGTGCAGCCTCCTGACCACCCTGCATAGTTTCTAGTCATGTTTGCATGTAGTGTTCAAGTTGTGTAGTGGGTACCCTGGTGGCCTGTATAAGCCCAAGCTCTAGACATACAACCTGTGCAGCCCTCAACCTCTATAATTTGTCTTATTTTTCCTGATTTTATTGGGCTATTTCTAATTTTATTATTCCATTATATATTACTATAAATTTATTTATCGTCTAACATTTATTCAATAATGATCAGCAGTAAGTAGCTGCGTATCATTTAGGCCCCATGTCGAAAGTACCTTGACCATTTGCCTGCTATAGTTGCTTCTTGCATGCTGGAACTTTAGGTCTGGTCCCTTATATTGTAACAATCAGAATATAACCTAGCTTAGGTTATTCCTATTTCCATAAATGACACAGCCTATCTAGATAATTGCCACTACATTTGCTGGTTTCATCCTCATACCACATCTCCCTTCTGTACATATCATCTATGAAGCAGCATATGGGTTTTTCTATGAAGGCCCGTAATATTGGCTGCACAGTACCTTCTTAGTAAACTCTTCGGTAGTTGATTCCCAGTGAGTTTAAAGAAGGTTTTTAGATGTTTTCTATATATTGAATACTTAATATTGTTGCCCTAATATAAAGAATCACTTACCACCCACTGTTCATATATTTTGTGTAATAGGTTAACAACCAAATTTTACAAATGGAAATGTAGGTAATTGGTATGTATCTTCTTTATATATGACAATTGGTGAATCTCTCTCTCTATCTCTCCACCCTTCCCCCTGGAGACAGAGATAAAAGATTACTTTTACCTGTATTATTTTACAATTATTCTAATTTTGTGGCAACTGGTAAGTGTGCTGTACAGCGTCTCTATGAATTTTGATGTATAACATTTCTAAGTTTATTTATGTATAATAAAGTGCCTCTACAAATTTTCCTTCATATTTTATATTGTTTACCATTTGGCATCCAAAATGTGGCATCCTGTTCCGCAAGAAAAAGTGGCATCACTATAGCTAATTAAGTCAATGAAGTATTTTTGAGTGCAAAGTATGTAGTCATTGAATTTCTTGTTCTTCATATTGTAGCTTCCAAGAAATTGGATGCATTTGCATTTCTTGCGTGCAATTGGCACCGCAATGTCCATGAGAGCTGGTATTGCCGCAGATGCTGCAGCTGCTTTACTTTTCCGCATACTCTCGCAGCCTGCGTTGCTTTTCCTCCACTAAGACATGCTGAAGGAGTTCAAGTCCAGCATGAACCTCTAGGTGGCTACATATCATCCTATAAAAACAGGTAATTTAAGTCTTGTTGCATTGCCGGCATTTTATTCACTTAGAGTCAAGGATTTGTATTATTACCAAGTTCATATTTTTGAATTATTGAACACCATGATTTATTTGTCTATATGCCCGAACTCTGCTTCAAGAATATGCAGGCTCAGTTAGCTAGGTTATGTTGCTTGTTTAATATCTAACATCCATCCATGCTTATCAAAATTGGATCAGCTAGAAGTTCCTGCTTCTGAAGCCACTGTTGAGGCAACTGCACAAGGAATTGCTTCTATGCTATGTGCCCATGGTCCTGACGTTGAATGGAGAATATGTACCATATGGGAAGCTGCATATGGCCTGCTTCCTCTGAGCTCCTCAGCTGTTGATTTGCCAGAAATAGTAGTTGCAACCCCATTGCAACCTCCTACCCTGTCTTGGAATTTGTACTTGCCACTTCTAAAAGTCTTGGAGTATCTCCCACGTGGAAGCCCATCTGAAGCATGCCTCATGAGGATCTTTGTGGCTACTGTAGAAGCTATACTGCGAAGAACCTTTCCACCTGAAACCTCTGGTGATCAACAAAGAAAATCAAGAGCTCATGGCAGTATATGGTCTACAACTAAGAACCTTGCTGTTGCTGAGCTTCATACCATGATTCATTCACTCTTTCTGGAATCTTGTGCATCCATGGGCCTTGCCTCCGCCTACTGTTTGTCGTGCTAACTGTTTGTGTCAGTCATGAGGCTTTGCCCAATGGGAGTAAAAGACCAACAGGTAGTGATAGACTTTGCCTGATGAGAAATTTGAGGAGCCACAGATAATTAATGGGAAAACACCTACAAAAACAGAAACAAGAGAAACAAGGGCCTGTTGCAACATTTGATTCCTATGTTCTGGCTGCTGTATGTGCTCTGGCTTGTGAACTCCAACTGTGTCCTTTGGTCTTAAAAAACGGTACACATTCAGATTCTAAAAATTCTGCAAAGATGTCCAAAACAGTAAAAACTAATGGTGTGGCTAATGCATTACAAAATAGTATCTTTTCTGCTGTTCGTCACACTCGTAGAATCCTTGGAATTCTGGAAGCCCTTTTCTCATTGAAGCCATCATCTGTTGGTACATCATGGAGTTACAGTTCCAATGAGATAGTGGCTGCAGCTATGGTTGCAGCTCATGTTTCTGAGTTATTCGGACGATCCAAAGCCTGCATGAATGCTCTCTCTGTTCTGATGCAATGCAAGTGGGACACCGAGATTTCTACTAGGGCATCTTCTCTTTATCACCTTATTGACATACATGGAAAATGGTTGCCTCCATTGTTGACAAGGCAGAACCCCTTGAGGCACACTTGGTGCATGTGCCAGTACGAAAGGATGATCTACTTCATTTCAGTGGCAAAGGACAATCCAGTTCTGCAAGTAGTAGCATATCTGAATTAAAGGACCCGTCATCATCAGCGTCTAAGTATAGTTCTTCAGGAACATTCTTAACATGTAAAAAGTCCATTATATTAAATGATGTTACTGTAGATACATCAGGGAAGAATATAGCAAGTCTGCCAATGGATGCAACATATTTAGCAAACTTTCTCACAATGGATCGAAATGGTGGATGCAACCACAGTGCACAAGCTCTGCTAAGATCCGTTCTTGCAGAGAAACAAGAATTATGTTTCTCTGTTGTTTCATTGTTATGGCAAAAGTTAATTGCAGCACCAGAAACACAAATGACTGCAGAAAGTACATCTGCTCATCAAGGTTGGAGACAGGTACATACTTCCTATCTAAGAAACTGTGATCATTTGATATGATAAAGATTGACACGGCAGGATCAAATGATTAGACTGAAAGTGGAAATATAGCAAAAGTTGAGAAGGTTCAGAATCACTGTACTTGTACTGCTTGTGCTAGCAGCTGTGTTCATTATGCATTATTTGTCTTAATGTATTGCACTAATCTCTTCGATCCACTTAGACAGTTGATCTTTCGCTGCCTAATGCTTTGTAAAAGGTTCTATCCTATAACCAATAACATTTAGTTGTCTCCTCTAGGAATTTCTGTTTAATTTTCATGCTCTTCATGATTTTCTAATTAATTGAATGCTTTTATCTTTTGTTGCTTTATCTTTTGCATCTTCAGTTCTCAATGCATGTATTACTATATAATTCATGTCTGGATTTTGGGACTTGAGCATTATGGTTCCTAGTCAATTTGGCAAATCCATCAGTGCCTCAAGTGATTGTATTGCATCTTAAATTCTAAGAGTTCCACTATGTGCATGAGCTAAATCATGCCTTGCATGTGGAGGTCATCTGGTCTTGACATCTTCTAACTCGAGGATTAGTGTCACTTTTCATGTTCCCTTATATTTGTGATAATAAATAAAAAAGGCACCTGGTTATTCATGAGCAGTAAAGGCACATAGAAATTAGATGTCACTTCATGCACCACTTCATCTATTTCTTTCCCTTCAAGACTAGTACAATAAGTGGATCTAGCATCTATTGTAGCAAGCTGTTAGTCTGATTTGTTTGAGGGTTTTCTTAGAGCAATTTGTGGATAGTCTTCTTGTAGTTGTTGTATATTATACAATAATATGCTTGCAGCATACCATGTGATTATATATATATGCGGATTTTCTTTTTGAAATAGCTGCCTTGCAACCCATTTAAGTAGATTATTTTTCTCTTGAGTTAAAAGTAGCATACTATCTTTATTAGATTCACATTGAACAAAATAAAGCATAGTGTTCCAATGTCCAAGTAATAAGAAATTACAAACATGAATTTCATCTCTTGTCATATATAGTATAGGAGTTAGCCAACTAGATCTCCCTTCATCTACTCACAAACTGCCTCGTTTGCAGTTTGAAGCTTAGTCAGACTGACCATCTTTTCCATTGTGTGTAGGTAGTAGATGCCCTTTGCGATGTTGTTTCAGCATCACCGACAAAAGCATCAACTGCTATTGTTCTACAGGTCCAAAACTCGTATATCTTCAGACTCTTTGTCAGTAGATTAGTTGCATTGTATTTGCCCTTTTCTGCTGCCCCATTTTTTTCAGTCACTTTTGTGGACTTGTGTGTTCTTGACAGGCAGAAAAGGATTTGCAGCCCTGGATTGCAAGGGATGATGAACAAGGTCAGAGAATGTGGAGAATCAACCAGAGAATTGTAAAGTTGATTGCTGAACTTCTGAGAAATCATGACAGCCCAGAAGCACTGATAATTCTCGCAAGTGCTTCAGATCTTCTTCTTCGTGCTACAGATGGAATGCTTGTTGATGGTGAAGCATGCACTTTGCCACAGCTAGAGGTAATGTCTGAATGAATTATGTTTTTCAATGAAATTAAACAAATTCTTTATATGAACTACATTGGGACAACACCTGATGGTTCTGTTGCAAATGTCAATCCTTGACTTTCTGGTGTCAGTTTCTTTGATATATGATATTATTCATCAAAGAGATTCAGTAAATTAGTTGATACATTGAGGTTCGCTCCTTAGATTTTTTATTTTTCCATGAAAATCTTTTGCTATTGGCTATCTGTTTAACTGATGTCTAATGCCTCGAGAATGTATTTCTGTATGTGAACATTCTTGAATTACATTATTTACATGGGATATCACTTACTGTGTGACTTGTGATTCATATTTCTGAGATTATGTTCCCATCTATATGAACATGAGCAGCTTTTGGAAGCAACAGCTAGAGCAGTTCTTCTTGTTGTCAACTGGGGAGAATCGGGCTTGGCAGTTGCAGATGGGCTGTCAAATCTGCTGAAGGTAATTATCTCACTCATTCAAATTAACTGGCATTTGTATGTATGCAGTTTTAAGCAATATGATTCACAAATCAATATGTGCAGTTTCGTCTATCAGCCACAATCCGTTGCCTTTCTCACCCAAGTGCACATGTGCGTGCTCTCAGCACATCAGTTCTTCGAGATATAATGCACAGTAACCCAATAAAGTCCACCAGCTTTTTGCACGGGGATAGCCAAGGCATCTGCGATCCCTCTTATGGATGCTTGAGTGTTGGTATCATCAACTGGCATGCAGACATTGAGAAATGCATAAAATGGGAAGCTCACAGCAGGCGTGCGACTGGCTTGACGCTTGCTTTCCTCAATGCTGCTGCCAAGGAATTAGGTTGCCCTCTTACCTGTTGAGATCTCTGTGGCACTTACTTGCAGGTCTGATAACAATAGATTGCAAATTGCTGAGGCATTTGGCAACCAAGTTTCCCACTCTACCATCATGTTTCATATTACATGATGAAACTTGCAAATGTCAACTCTTATTAACTTCTTTTAACTTATTGTTTTGAAGAGTGTCTGTAGGCAGAAACGATCATAGTTTCTCATTTGTTAGATGTGAAGCAACACGTTTTCATCATTGTTATATACATGAAAAGTTGCTGAACAATGGAGAATGAACATCAGTTTTATTTATAATATAATAAAACTGTACCTGTCAGTCATATCACACTGGTTTTAATACTAGGTGGAGATTAATGCGAGTCTGCACCGGACGATCACAATTCTCTTTTTGTAATTGATGGCGTGCTAATTTTATTTGTATCACATTCAGTGCTTGGTCAAGGCAAAACATAGAACCCACTAACTGTATGAGAAGAAATTGTTTCTGATACAGTATTGCCAGTTGATCGGTTGATATTTACCTAAGCACTAATTGAAAGACTGCAGCCTCACTTGAGTGATCCAGTTTGGTTGGGGTTATATCCAGTATGAAAAATGTCGGATCATTAAAGCTTCAATTTCCAGCGTGGTCCACCATCCGAAGTGCTTGTCTAATAAGAGAGCTGAAGTAAAAATAAATAATAAAATGACTGAAGATTTTTTTTTTTTTGTAGAGTAATAGAAATGTCGAAGATGATTCTGGAATCTTTTCATCAGACGGTTATTATATCTGAAGGTGACAGTCCAGCGTTTGATCGGTTGAATTAATTCCTTTTTTGAGTATAGATCAGCTGAATTAGTCCTCATGGCTGGAGAATGAGGCTTCCTCTGCTCAAGAGGCTCCATTCAAAGAATTTTAACATCTAATCCAGGTTTCAGTAGCATCCTCAGAAAGTTTGGGATTTTGTTTCCAACCATATTTGTAGTGTTTGGACGTGAAGCTGGAGTAGAGAAGGCGGGATGAGGCACGCTTTGAATTCGGATGTTGCTGTTCTCAACATTCTGGCATGCAAATGCCGTAGCTACCTAATTTGCTAGATGCAAATGCCATCGCTACCTAATTTGCTAAACCCAATGCAAGTTTCCAGATTGGTTTGAAATAACCTAGCTAGAAATATGGTTCTATTAAATAGGGAAAATGTGAACAAGTTAAAATCCTATATTAAGACTCATTAACAAAATTTTCTCATGTGCTAAATCTTCCTTGTTCGACAAGTCATTTTATTAATAAATTATTCATATATTCATAAATATTATTGTCTTGTCGTAAACTATTCATTCAGAAAGAGGACTGTAAATCCAAATCTATGGCAAGTGAACCCACAAACGAAGCAACTAGAACCATACATGCATGCATTTGCACACCTTCTTCTTAGAAGAAAAAAAAGAGCAAAGAAAATGCAAACCTGAACATTGTGACATTGGTAGCTACGACAGCTTCTGCTTGTTTTCCTCTCCTCTCTTCTTTCTCAGCTGTTAGAAACACGGGTAGAGTTGGCCAGCATCCACACAGGCCCCTCAGGAAATATCTGAGTATCAGTTAGTTATGAAATTGCCCAAAAAGTACCCTACGAGCAAGAGCTTGAATGCTAGGCACGATACGAGTGCTCCTCCTCCACCGCAGCAGATAAGAGTGTTCTTTTTCACTGGCAGTGTAATTGATTGTGATTTTGTTTTTTTTTCTTTCTTTCTTTTTTCTCGAAAACATTATAATATTGATTCTAAACAAATGGATTAACATTGTCATCTAAGATTAAATCAACTAAGAATTCTCGATATTATTCCAATCACGCTATTTCAACATTGAAGGGGCAAGCATGGCATGTTAGGGTTTGTTTAGAAATCGGGCTTTGGGCGTATTGAGCCCGTAAATATATGTATAGATATATTTACACATATCTATCTATCTATATATATATATATGTATATATATACATATATATATATGTATATAT
>KE505608.1:4516-16997 GCA_000441515.1 Elaeis oleifera | reverse complement strand
ATATATATATATATATTGATAAAAAAATTATATAAAATATTAAAAATAATAATATTATTTTTTATTTACAAAAAAATAATATTTTGTTAAAAAAATCTGATGAAAAAATTGAATGACATTAAATATCTATCTCATTATCAATTGCACTGCGCTACATGATCCAATACGATTGAACAATACGCCCCACATCAATTTTGCTATAACGCATGCTGTACACAAAAAATTACTCTTAAAACTTGTAAGGTTGCCCCAAGACATGCACTGTGATCAATTTTCTACATCTATATCAGTAAATTTTTTTCTGAACCTGAATAATTCACGAATTGCTGTTTGGGCAGCACTTAAACAACAGGAAGCAACAAAAATCTTCAGCGTTCACGGTACGAAAACCAAACCAGAAAAGTGCATATCAAGCATTGGAACCATCTTCTGTCGAATAAGATGCAGCCAGATTTTTCATTGCAGCAAGCTGTCAAGGATGAACAGATTGAGCAATCAACCTAAGGCTAGGTCTCCCTGTTTCAAACATGCATTCACGTACACAATATGAGGCTTCAACCAAGCTGTGTTTGTGCTATTCTATCCACAGGATCATCACATGGAAACCAAATATACTATCTAACAAGTACACCAAATCCATATGATCCACAAACTGATAAAAAGACAAACAGCTGGAAAAAAAAGAAGCAACAAAATGGGGCCAATTTTTACATAGAATCAGGCAAACCGCAGGAAATCAAAAGTAAGCTTGGAACTAACAGATGGCTTTGGCTGTCAGGGTGGAGGGAGCTTCATGAGAAACATGTACTTTGGATGCCTCCACAAAAACTCCAGCATGCAGACCTCACTGTTGTAGCACCTTGATTCACCAAGTTCTTGAGGATGGAGTTTTAACAGAGTAACTGCAGATAGGGTTACTGAGGCTAACAACAAAGGAATGGTGCAACTTTTCTGAAACATTAATAGCATTCATGAGATGGGCTATCTGAATGCATATCCATAGATAAGATAAGACTCACTATTGTAGCACCTTGATTCACCAAGTTCTTGAGGACAGAATTTTAACGGAGTAACTGCAGACAGGATTACTGAAGCTAACAACAAAGGAATGGTGCAGCTTTTCTGAAAATATCAATAGGATTCGTGAGATGGGCTATCTGAATGCATATCCATAGATAAGTCATTGGAACTGAGGGAGTTAGAGCCCCGGATTTGATTAGGAAAGACAACTTCATTGTTCCGAGTTCCACTTCCATTTAGCGGGACACCATTTGGATAATATCCTCCACCCTGGGCTAGGTGATAAGGCTGCAGACTATGAGGAACAGGGCTGGAGAGAGCATTTGAGAAAACTGGGTTCTTCGTTTGATCAGAATGCCCAATCCGTGAGGCAAGTCCAACTATTGTTGGTCCAGAAACACCAGAAGAGGCCTGGTTGTTTGTGTTCGTAAAGTGCATTGTGGGTTGAGGATGGCTAGGAAATTGCAGCCTTGGAGACATTGACACATCCTCTCCGCCATAATCAATCTCGTTCTGCAAGACCACAACAATCTACATGACAGGTCTGATATGCACGTACCAGAAATAAGCAGTAAACGCCATAGTTCTAGGCTTTCCTATTTAGGAATATCAAAAAACCACCTCTTGTCATCAGAAACACTAATGCAACCCAGGAACATCAGTTGAGCCAGGGAAAGAAATAAAGAAGCAATATAAGCAGAAATTCAAAATGTAAAGAAAGTCAAACCATCTCACTTTATACTAGTTGACTAGCTAGTGTTCTAGTAAAACACCACAAAGCAAACTGCGATACAATGACACACTGAAAGAACAATATGACACATGTCAATGAGGGGGAGATGCCAGATCTACCATTGAGTATTCATCTGCCATGGTCAATAAGAACAAGAACCTGACCTCCACATGTATTTGCTTCATCATATAACAAATTATGGACATCATAATATAAAATTGTTGATGGAATTCCGAATTGATTGACAAATGCAATACATCATGAAACTAAATAAAGGTAAAAAGAGATCAACAAGACTGGGAGTATAAATTAGGTAACATATTTCTTAAAATTGAGGGAAAAGAAACTCATCAAAATTCAGAAATGATCCAGATTAACTAATTAGATACTCATGATATATCACAAATTATTTGCACAGACCTCCAAAATTTTTTTTTTAAAATCATTTGATTGAGAAACTCAGAACAAAGGATCGAAATATTTGGATGAGGGGAGAATTGGCACCAAGTAACAAGTACTTAACTGAAATGGTTGTTAGCATCAAGGATTCAGATCTTAGTGGGATGTCCCGCAGGACACCATGATAGGATACCATCCTATGTATCGAGACAGGGCCGTCTCGCTAGCGTTCCAACGTCCCAATCAGGACGTCTTGGGACATCCTCTGTCTCAAGTGTCAGGACAGGGCGAAACGGTGGCGCGTCCCATTTTATGAAAAAATTGAGATAGCCCCCATCCTACGAAATTTAAAACCTTGGTTAGCATTACTACAAACATTTTCTGCAAACCAAATGACTGCAAGTACAAGGATTGAAGGTGATACTAGTTTTCTCGTCACATCTAATAAGGATTCCCATACCCATCCCGCTGCATCTTCCTAGGTTCACTATAGTATTTATTTGTGCTTTCACTTTGTGCCACACGTAAAATATAATAGACATATGTCCACCTTTAAAGCCCAAATTTACTGAAGGGAAATAATGGATCCAGGGAGCCCTTAAAATTTTAAAACTGCTACTAAAATAAGTGAAATGTCACCAAGTGAACACCCAATAGATTTTATGCATCCACTTAGGGACAATCATTTGTTCCTTTAGCTATAAACATCAACACACCATAAAGCAAGCCTGAGTACCATAAAACAAGCTATGGAATTAAAGATGATCCCCTATCTCCTGGTATAGATTAATAATCAAACAGCTTAAACAAAATAATACAAGATTACATTTTTTGATCTCACAGAATAAGTGGTTGTCCAAAGCAATGTCAACAGGCAGTTCAACTGGCCTCACCTTACACTATTTTGAGCCATGTCATTCCGTTGAACATATCCTAAATTTCGTATATGCTCTGCCTATATTCAACCCAATGACATCCCTTTTACATCCATCAAATTCACCACAACATAAAGGGAATCTAAACATCAAAAAGTTCCAACTTCGTATTCCCATTTCCCTACCACATGAAATAAATTAGAAAAATTGTGCAAGCACAGGTAAATATCTTGAGGTAATGGGGATACTGATGACTATAGCTCAGAAAGGCAGCCAAAATCATCCATGTACAGGTAAAAATCTACAAGGTTTTGAGCAACTTTTGAATAGGGACTTCATCCATGAACCACTAACACCCAATAGACTTTACGATACAAAAGAGCAACCAACATTTTGCTCCTTGAGTGTGTCACAAATGTGTGCTGCCAACAAGCAGATGCAAAGTGAGAACAAACTAGTATATGCCTGCAATGAAAATCAATCTAAATGAAAATGATGATTTTGTATTTATTAGACAGATGCAACCAATATCATAAATTTAATATCTGTAAGGGCTAAGAAGTGCGAGGTTTGTATCATGTTTAACATTCATGATTCCATGATAGTGCTAAGCATAACTAAGAAAAGTGAATAACTCATAAAGCATCATATTTGCATACGACTACTTGAATGCTTGGTCATGGTATAAATAACATGCCATCCCCCCTGGGATACTCAGAATTCACCACCTGGTGTTGAATTGAAGCTGGACTCTCAAACATAACCTATGCATCTTCAGCTTCCTTGTTTTCATGCATCTTCTTTCTCCGAACTATTCCAGAACTTGCCCAGGCCAATTCAACCTGAGGATCTAACTCTCCAAATTTCTAATCATTGTACAACATTAAATGGCACCTAGACACCCCAAAGGGAACAACCTTACACCTTATACAGACTTGCTTAGAGGACCAGTTCAACAAAATTATAATTTCATAAACAAAGAAATTTAAGTATTAAACATCATAAGATGGTCAGGCTAGAGTGCTTAGGCCAATTATGTAATTGAAACAAGTAACCCACAAAGGGCAAAATCCTACAAAATAGGCAAGGAAATTGTACTACAATTTATAAATCAACAATTAAATCCATGATTGAAAAGGCTCCAATTAATTGCTCATGCAAGGCAAAAGTGCAATTGAAGAGTACACGATATATGTCGCAGTTAAAGCAAGGAAACACACACACACACACACACACACACAGAGAGAGAGACTTTCCGAGCACGATTTGTAATTATTGAAAAGGGTAAACTAAAAGCTATTATATACCAAACGTTATAAATACATGTCAAATAAGAAGCATAAAACCACAAAATCATCAAATTAAAAGTATAAGCAATTAATAAAACCTGCAAATAAGCAACGACATCTGCTGCAGTCACCCTTGCCCCACCCTCATTCTGTCTCAGAATCCATTGGTAGAGTTTCTCCTGCATAAAACATAAATCCAGAAACAGTAAGAAGCTTACGTAGCATAACCCATATAACAACCTAGAAGCGAGCAGAAACCCAGGAGAGCAAAGTGGACCTTGAAACTTCCCAATTAAAATGGAATAAACCATATATCTACTAGCTAAAGGTAAACCTTTGTGAAGAGCTCATCAGGGCCGAAGTTAATCTGAGCTTGCGAGTGCTCCATGCTTATTAATTTTCATAAAACAGAAGATCCATATATATCAAAATGGACATATGAAAAGTACTGGCAAATGAAAGTTACTCTTGATTATTTTACTGGCACAGCCTGGGATCCACTCTAAACAGAAATTTCAATTGCAATAGATTCAGGGCAAAATATCCAAAAAGAGAAAGCCATTGTTATGAGTTATCTACAGTTATCATTATCCAAGTAAATTCGCTACTGGAGTAGATAAAGCCGTTGATCCAAGAAAGGACCGGTAACCTCGCTTCAATTTTCCACGTCTATGATAAGAAGGATGACAAATTCTAGTAAGAGCATGCTTATAAATTCATACTAAAAGTAAAAATGGTGCTCGTCTATCACCCCTTTAATTACGCATGCAGCACTTGACAAATACGCCAAAGGACCTTCACCAATGAAAGAAAAGGGTAGAATTATCTGTGAAAGATAACACTAAAAGAAGAAAAAGACAGAAGCAAATATAAACACAGTAACTAAAGAGAAAAGCAATTCCTCACAATGTAAGACAAATTTATCGCCACTTGAGATCCATTAAGCAAAGAGAAGCTCATGAACCAGAAGATTTCCCCATTGATTAAAAGCAAAATCGAACAACATACCAGCAAATTTCCTTCTTTATCAAAACTAGCAAGTAACTGAAGCAAAAATAATGATTTGGATCTAAAAGTATATCAATAGTCATAGGATACGCCCCATTAAATAGATTACTCCGCCGACCAAAACCCATCTATCCAGTAGAACATGATTCTTTTAGGGGAAAGAAAAACAAAAGATTCCATCATAATCAACGGAATCCCACACAAGAAAGCCAAAGAAAAGAGGCGCATATGGGTAAACACATCGCATCACCGATCGGCAATCAGAAGAAGCTGAGGGAAAGCAGGAAGAGTGAGAGGGAGAACGGAGGACAGACAAACCAGGGCGTGGCGCTCTCCGGCCTGGAAGGAGACCTTCTGCTGCGCCATCGCCTGCGTGTAGATCTGAGACAACGAGTTCGCCGCGCTGCAGAAGGTCGAATACACGCTCCGATCCACCTCGTCCAGCCGCGTCGCCTCCGACTTGCTCTTCTTCGCCATCGATGCCGATCCCTTCGATTCCAAGATTGATTAATCGACGAAACTAAACCCTAGAGGTTAGATTCTCGATCAATTTTTTTCTCGGAATCGAGAGGAAGAGGGCGGAGAATTATGATGGCGAGAGAAGAAGACGAAGGACAAATAGAGGAGGGGTCGGCGCATTCTTCTTCTTAAGTCCATCGGGCGAAGTTTTCCGAATCCAAAAGGCCCTGGAAGAAGAGGCGCGTGAAAGTTTATCTGCTCCACCAGCTTCAGGGACAGCATCTCGTCCGTCTGATCGGGGATGATGTATTCGATAGTGCAGATCTGCGAGCCAACAACCGTTGCTGGTTCTAAATCCTAAACCCAATGTGAGGGCCTTGGTTGTTTGATGGATTGGTGGCCCTTCTTGTTGGGCCCATGGAGCAACTGGATATTTTATTAAAACATAAATAAAGAAACGGGATCCCATCTTTTATGCTCTTTGATCAAACGGTTGCTTGTATACAAGGCTGCAAATGAGTCGGATTGACCCATGACCCAATCAATTTGATCCATTTAGATCCGATTTGACCAATTTTAAAGATCCATGGGGTCTGATCGGATTTAAAATTGGATCTGTTCAATATTCCAGGTCGAGTCTGGGTTTACTGAATTAAGACCCGATCTGATCGGATATGAATGCAGTATTGAATTCAATATGTAAACTATAGAGCAAATAGAATGGAATTAAAATTTTAAATATTATTGTAGCATTGTTATTTTTATATAGTTTACTCAATTTGATTGTGAGATTTTGAGAAATTACTTATAAATTAATAGTCAGGACAAAGTAATGTTATTTTTTTTTATATGAATTTCGCATATGTTGGTTTATCATGTGAACCACGTCTGATAAGAATTTGAGCCCTAGACGGATCCAAATTTTTTAGATTGAGACTGAATTACACATGGACATGACCCAACCCAAATGATCCAATGAGGCAGACTTTTTGATCATAGATCTGATCCGATTCGATTCGATTTTAATAATTGGATTGGATCTGGATCCAACATTAAGACTCGATAAAGAAACCAGATCGGATCGGAATCACTCATGATCCGATCTGACCCGACTCATTTGCACGCCTACTTGTATGTGTCCAATAGTTGCAAGTTAGGCGATGATCTGTAGGGCAAAAGTTTTACATCCAAGTGAGTTTCTCGTTACAATCAATTTCTTGACAAAATTTAGATAATCTCATGGATTAAGCATACTAATTGTAATTACTATTTGAATCTAAAATATGTTTAAAGTAATGGATATTTAATAAATATGGGCATCATCCAGATATGGAAGTTATATGTCCAACAAGAAATACAAAATATCATTCAACTGATGTTGCTGCATGGGTCAGCTACATGGATGATATGCTTAATTTAGATATACCATTACATTGGTTTTCTTGGAGAAGCATATTGGAACAATAAAAACTCTAGCTTGATTGTCAACGTTAGAGCTGACCATAGGCCAAGCTTGGGCATGAAAAACATCAAATCTTAAATAGATATGGGTCGAATGCCAATTGAAAATGAATATAGTTTGGATCCAAGGTCCAGCTCATGATCAGCCCTAGATGGACTTAAAAGCCATTGCACTTTGAATGTACAATTCATACCAATTATATTCATCTACCATGGCACTAGGTGCTTGTTACTTTCGTAGTATTGCTAGATCTCATGTATATATGGATTTTTAGCTTTCTAAAACCTTGGCAATGTTTGGCATTGAGTTGGCATTGTAAATATATTTGTTTCGAGTCATTTTCTTCGTCATTTCATCTAAATTGCAATATTGGGACGCCCAAGGTGTAAGTTGGGTGTTATTTATATTGTGACATTATTGGTGGTAGGGACATAGTGGATAAATGTTTGATGCCAAGTTAGCATTCTTTCAAATTCATAACTTGTTTGGAAAGGGAGAGAGGAACCATTAGCTTGTTAATATAGGTAGTAAATGAATTGACATATTAGATATTTAATGCAAAAGTAACACATATGCCATGTGATCAACTCAGACTTTGTTATCCACTTCAACATGTGCTGATTCCACTCAATTAAGATTTATAATTTGATGATGAAATCCAACCTCGGTCTAGTAATTTACTAAGCCTATTTTTCGATTCAATATCCCAATTTTTTAACCACCAAACAAGTTGTCAAATTAAATTATCATGCCTCTATGTAATCGACATTTTAATTAATGATAAATCCAATATTCTCCTAGGTCAGTTCAATAGCCCCGTCCAACAAAGTGCCAGTAGATTACGCAAACTTGGTTTCAACCGTGCCTCAAGAAATGTGGATCAATTCATAACAAAAGGAAGGATCCTTGTACCACCTGAATAGAAATCTTGCAAAATTAGACATCGTGTGATTAAACCTAGATAATAATGAAAGGCTTCGCCTATCTCCGTTTATCTTGTTGATACTTATTTTGTTTCCTCTAGTTATGTTTCATTTTATATATTTGACCAAACTATTATTTTTTGAGTGAAAGGAAAAGTAATGGAAGTTGTCAACATTACTTACCAAAATTTATTAAGAGAAAATGAACTATACAAAAACATACATAAATAAAGGGATCAAAAGCTAATCTCAGTTAGACAAGAATACATAACAGAAGGAAAAAAGAGAGTCAAAAGAACAAAAGGCATGGGGGTGGGGTGCTCAGAGAAAATATCCGTTCCACCAGTGGAATGCAAACTGCAGGATCTTGTGAATGATCACTAATCATCCCAATATGAATGAAAGAACAAAACTCAAGGGGATTGAGTGGGCAGCCAACTCGATAGAACCCATATTCAAGAAAAACCAGCAGCCAGCCAAAAAAAAATATTAGTCTCAAGAAGCCATAAGGAGCAACAGTAGGTATACCCAAAGCAACTATAGTGGTAGATGACTCCAATAATAAAAGGTGTCGTGAGAGAATCGGGCAAATTTCGAAGTTTATAGAAACTAGCTAGATATTTATGCTATACAACAAGAACCAGTCATTGAGTAGATATGTAATCTTGAATAGAGATGGCAGCAGATAGAGTTTGGGTCGGATATTATACTACTCATCTCTAAATCCGAACTTAATATCCTATATCCAAATCCTACCCGATATTCGATCGGATAAGAAAAAGATATCCATCCCCATACTCAATGGGTTCGGATATACCCATGGGTAACCCATTTCTTCATACCCAATCCATACCCACCCCATACCCATCTCATATCCAAAAAAATAAATAAGTAAAATAATTTTATGCATATTATCAATTAAAATAGAATTATCAATTCAATATAAACATAATTTATAAGTCCAGATTTATAGAAATCAAACATAGAAATAAAATTACATTTCAACATAGAACATATAAACAACCAAAATAATTTTCTGCATATTATCAATCAAAACAAAATTATCAATTTAACATATAATATAATTTATAAGTTCAGATTTATAAAATCAAACATAGAAATAGAACTACCATTCAACATAGAACATAAGCATTAAGTTTATTATTTCATCCATGAAATTTAGTATAGTGCTGAAAAAGTAGTGAACTTGAATACCAAACTTTCAAATAATTCCACGAAATGACAACTGTAACTCCACAATTATTCAAGATAAATAGTAGGCTCTGCAACAAGTAATCAAAAAAATATATATAATTAAATAAATATATATAATAAAATTAAAAAATAATCATAAAGTGAAAATATTATTACCTGAACAATCCAAATGACCATCATCATCATCATCATCATCATAATTATTTGTGGCTAATGATCTATCTATTAATGATTCAAATAAGATAAACACATTAGTATAGTAAAAAGTACACAAACTAATAGATAATGTTAAATTTAATTTATCTTTTCTTTTAGAAGCTAATAATCAATTTTAAGCACACATCAATGCCTCAATTATTTTTGCATGGAGTCGGCTTCGATGAGGACTCACAAGCCTGCCATTTGTACTAAAAGCAGATTCAGAAGTAACTGTGGATACATGAATAGCAAGTACATCTCTAGCAATAGTTTGTAATGTAGGATATTTAGTCTATTTTGCTACCACCATACTAAAATATCAAAATCATCAGACCAAAGCAACACATCATCTTCTAAATAATGGTCTAACTCAGTCATAACTGTTACTTTAGCTTTCTTTTATTTTGAATAAAAGAAGTAAAGCACTATCATCATAATCAAGCTTTGACTTGATGGTTGATTGTCCCTCACTATCTTTAATATTTTTTGTATTTGAAATATTACCTGACTTGTGGCTCTTCAACACATTATTTAATAATGTTCGATTTTTATCAACATATTTAGGAGCTTCTTCCTTTCCAAAGACTTGTTCAGAATAAAACTCAACCAAACTCATCTTATATCTTAGACTTAAAACTGAAGCACCACCCAATATCTCATGCATAACACCCCAATATTTATCATATTTGTCCAACATCTTCATTGCCATTTCATGTATTACTTCATCCTCAAATAACCATTCTCCTAAAGCTAACTTAATTTGATAATTTTTAAAATATAAGTTGGCAGTAGGATAGTTTGTCCCTGAAAATAACTCAGTAACAGTATAAAAATCTCTATTTTTTCATAAATTTTTCGAGCAAACTCCCAATCACTCTCACTAAGTGAATACTTATATTGAGATTCACGTTGTCTCAATCAAGCAAAAACATCCTTATATTGAATAGCAGTTTGAAGCATCAAATAAGTAGAGTTCCATCTTATTGGATAATCCAAACATAATTTTTATTACAAAAATCCGTAATTGTCTAACAGTTTCTTCAAACTTTTCAACTCTTTTAGGAGTTGTAGTCTAATATGCTACACTATCTCTGATATTCTCAAGACTATTTTTTATCACATCCAAATCACTTTAACAATCAAATTCAAAATATGGACACAACAACGCATGTGTAACATAGAACCAGATTGCAACACGTAATCAGTTTGTAATTTATCTTTCACAATATACCAATCAAAGCATCATTTGTTGAACAGTTATCCAAAATAATAATTGACAACTTTATATCTACATTCCAATCCAATAAACAATCGACCAATACTTTAGCAAGAACATCACTAGTATGCGAACAAGGCACATAGATAAACCTACTAAAAATTTAATAATTCATAATCAAAAAATAATCACATAAATATAAAATATTATAAAACAGCAGTAAGAAAGTATTAAAGAGTTTGGTACCTCAAAAGTTAACTTTGTAAAGTCCATGAGTTATCAATAAATATGCTGTGATAGCCATAAATCTTTTTTTTGGGTTGAAGCTATCCACATGTCCGTTGTTATAGCAACTCTACAACTATTATTCTCTAAGATCTTCATCATCTTATTCTTTCAAAGTCATAGATATTAAAAATATCACTTTTTATAGTGTTGCTAGATGGACACTTGAAAAGTAGTTGGAGTGTATTGAAAAATTTTCTAAACAGATTATGATCCACCATCGAAAGAGGATATTCATGTACTATGATCATAGAAGCCAAGTCTCTCTTTGCATTTGCTTGATCAAAAGCATGATTAGCTATGTCCCCTTTAACATCCATATTTAACAGCATTTGTCTTTTATCTTTTGTACTTCTTTTTGGATAAGATTTTATGCGTTGATGTAAATGATTTGTTCCATGCTTTGAAGACCCCCCAAGTAACTTGTGACAAGAGTTGCATTCTGCTTTATCCATTCTATTGATTTTTTCTTTGTAAAATGATTCCAAACCACATTTCCTTGCTTTCCATGCTCTACAGTTGAGTCATGTGCATCTGTCACAGAAATTGGTTCAAATGAAGCACCCACGACATTCGGTGTAGATGTAAAAATTGTACTAAAAGTAGAAGTTCCTTGTGGTATTGAAGGATTAGATCCTTCCTCTAATCCTTGAGAAGAACTTCCATATTTGGGATCATGAGAGCTCAATATTTCTTCTGACAATATTAATAAACTGCCATGAGAAAGATTATGCATAAAATACAAATAAGCAACTATTCCATAAATTTATAGCATTTTATATATCCATGCAACTCCAAAGATATGCAGATAGTAAAAAATCATAATATAATTTTTTAATATTAATTCAGAACAACAAATGAATAGTAAGATTGATAATATCTATGAAATACTTATCAATGAAACAGATAACTTTAATAATTTTTATTCTATCATACGTGATGTATGGCAATCATAGTAGGTTAAAGTAAATAAAAATTGAGAGCACCCCTTCGTCTCAAGTTTTTTCATCTTTTTGTTCTTTATGTTTTCGAGCAAGGACGGCGGGACTGGACCCGAGATGGTGAGCAAGGGCGGCGCAGCTATGGGGCTTCACATGAGGCGATGAGCAGAGACGATAGAGTGGCGACGAGTAGGGCCTATAGGGCTGGATGTAAGGTGAGCAATGATGGCTGGGCTGGACACGATGCGAGCAGGGACGATGGGGTTGGACGAAGGTGATGAGCAGGGGTGAAGGGGTTGGACGGAGGCGATGAGCAAGCGGGTTGGACGGAGGCGATGAGCAGGGAGGCGGGGTTGGACGGCGATGATGAGCAGGGTGTTGGGAATAGTGTCCAAGTCAATCGTCAGTCTGTTGACGGTTATGCTCCTTTTGTATTAGTACATGAATTATAAATAAAT
>KE505607.1:227712-248286 GCA_000441515.1 Elaeis oleifera | reverse complement strand
AAATTGATGCCACTTTGCTTGAGTTATTGAATATGTTGGTAACTATAGAGGGCACCTTGAAAAGTTTAAGAGGTATAGTTCTAGCTATAGAGCGAGCTTTCTCTAAAAGAAAGTCTTCTTTTTAGAAGAAGAAAAAAACTGTGAAGAAGCAGAAGAGTACAAGGCCAAGCCCAAGAAATAGGTTTCGAAGAAGGCCGATGATAAAGAAAATATTTCTATTGCAACGTCGAAGAACACTGGAGAAGGAACTATCTGGCCTACCTGACGACTGTCAAGAGCAGAAAGAAAGATGCATCTTCTGAAGGTACATCTGAATTGTTCGTTATTGAAACTAATCTAACGATTTTTTCTTCTTCTAGTTGGGTTCTAAATTCTGGTTCAAGTACTCATTTGTGCATTTCTATGCAGGATCTTGAAAAAGATAAGGGGCTGAGGGAAGGTGAGATCACTCTTCAGATCGACAATGGAGCAAGGATTGCTGCTGTGGCCATCGGTACCTACCCTCTACGACTACCATTAGAACTTAGTTTGCTTTTGAAAGACTGTTATTATGTACCTGTGGTTAGTAGAAATTTGATTTCTATCTCTGTACTGGCACAGGATAACTATAATTTTCATTTCAATAAAGATATGTGTTCAATTTATTTCGAAAATAAAGTTGTTGCATGTACTTTCTTAATTGATGGTTTTTACTATTTGCATGCAGATGCGAGTATAAATATTAACGAGTAAATAGTGAATGCCATAAGGTCTAAGAGACTTAGAGATAGGATTAGCCAAAAATATCTGTGGCATTTTAAGTTAGGCCATATTGGAGAGGACAGACTCAACAAACTAGAGAAAGATGATCTTCTCAGACTATTAACTTCTGAGTCTTATCCAGTCTGTGAATCATGTCTTCAAAAAAAATGTCAAGCTGCCCTTTATGGGACAAGGAGAAAGGGCCACTGAGATATTAGTCCTGGTACACACTGACATGTGTGGTCCATTCAATGTACAAGGCAGGGGTGGCTATATCTACTTCATAATCTTTACAGATGATTATTCACGGTATAGGTTCGTGTATCTGATGCACCAAAAGTCTAAAGCTTTAAAAAGTTTATAGAGTTTAGATATGAAGTAGAAAAACAGACCAAAAAATCCATAAAGGTTCTTCGATCAGATCGAAGAGGGAAATACCTTAATGGAGAATCTCGAACCTATCTCAAAATAATAGCATAGTCTCCAGTAGACATCTCCAGGGACACCTCAGCTCAACAGGATATTCAAAAGGAGGAATCAGACACTATTAGATATGGTCTGATCTATGATGAGCTTCACAGACCTTCCTATCTTTCTTTGGGGATATGCATTGCTTTCTGCAATTCATCTTTTGAATCGAATTCTCTCTAAATTCGTTCCTACCACACCATATGAGTTATGGTATGGTAAGAAGCTAACTCTTGGGTATCTCAAGATTTGAAGATGTCCAGCCCATGTCAAACAACAGCAGGCGGACAAGTTAGAGGCCAGATCCTTTAGGGCTCATTTTATAGGGTATCCTAAGAAATTCATGGGATACTACTTCTATCTTTCTGAGGATCACAATGTAATTATGAGCCGTCATGCCGTCTTCTTAGAAAAGAGTTTATCCAAGATGGAGGCAGTGGGAGGAAGATTGAGCTCGAAAAAAAAGTTTGTGAAGAGCATCGAGTCTAAGAACTTGAATCCAATAATGAGCTAGTAGATGTGATACCTCCTCTACCTCGTAGATCAAGTAGGATCTTCCATCCTCCTGAAAGGTACTTAGGTATTCTTACAGAGAATTTAGAGGAAGCATCCTTATAGGAGATAGGGACATTAGGAATGATCCCAAAATCTATGATGAGGCAATGTTAGATATAGACTCCGAGAAATGAATGAAATCGATGAAGTCAGAAATTGATTCTATACATTCCAATCAGGTTTGATCCTTAGTAGATCCACCTGAAGATGTTGTACCTATTAGGTGTAAATAGATTTACAAAAGAAAATTGAATTACATGGTAAGGTAGAGACCTATAAGGCAAGGCTAGTTGTGAAAGGTTATAGTCAATGTGAAAGCATTGACTATCATGAAATCTTTTCATCCGTAGCTATACTGAAATTCATTCATACTCTGCTTACGATAGCAGCCTTTCATGATTATAAAATCTGATAGATGGATGTGAAAACTGCCTCCTAAATGGATATCTTGAGAAAAAATCTATATGGAGCAGTCTCTGAGTTTCATATCCAGTGATAGTAATCACAAGGTCTGCAAGCTGCAAAGATCAATATATAGACTTAAGCAAGTATCTCAAAGTTGGAACACTCGCTTTAACAATGTGATCAAAATGTTTGATTTCATCAAAAATGAGGAGAAGCTGTGTGTACAGAAAGGTTAGTGGGAGCGCTATCATATTCCTCATATTGTACGTGGATGACATTCTCCTGATTGGGAATGATATTCTCATGCTAACATCGGTCAAAGTATGGTTCTCGAAAAAGTTTGTCATGAAAGACCTAGGAGAAGCTTCCTATATTCTTGGTATTAAAGTCTATAGAGATAGATCTAAAAGGATGATAGGACTCTCACAGTGAATGTACATAGAGGAGGTGCTGAAAAGATTCAGCATGAAAAACTCCAAAAGGATCTTTTATCCCTTAGATATGGCATACATCTCTTTAAGAAGATGTATCCCAACATACCTGAGGAGATCCAGTGCATGAGCAAGATCCCTTATGCTTTAGCAATAGGGAGCCTCATGTATGTCATGTTATGTACACATCCTGATATAGCACTTACCATGAAGGTCACGAGTAGATATCAGGCGAATCCAGATGAAGAACATTGGATTGTTATTAAAACATCCTTAAGTACTTAAGAAGGACTAAGGATTTGATGTTGATCTTTGATGGAGAATCGGAGCTGAAAGTTGAGGGATACACCAATTCAGACTTTATGACTGATGTCGATGATAGAAAATTTACATCGGGGTGTATCTTTTTGTGCAATGGTAGTACAGTTAGCTGAAAAAATTTCAAACAATCGATCATTGTAGATTTGACCATAGAAGTCGAGTACATAGCCACCTCTGAAGTTGCTAAGGAACCCTTGTGGTTTAAAAAATTCATTGTGGAGCTAGGTGTGATGCCATCAGATGCCATTATACTGTACTGTGACAACAATGGCATCATAGCCCTCGCTAAGGAGCCCAGATCATATCAGAAGTTCAAGCACATAGAGCGATAGTTTCACATTATACGCGAATACCTCGAGAAGAAGTTCGTCGAGGTACAAAGAGTCGACTCCACACTGAATGTGGCAGATCTGCTGACCAAGCCTCTCAGCCAGCAGAAGATCAAAGCTCACCTTGAGAAGATGGATCTTAGGTATATGGTCAATTAGCTTTAGGTCAAGTGGGAGTTTGTTGGATTTGTATCCTAGAAGTCAATTGTTGGCTAACATATTATGTAATTTCAGGACTTAAACTTATACTTGTAATCTTTTATTATCAATAAAAACTTTTCATTCCAATCATGTTTATGTATCCATAATTTATCCTGAAAATTAACAAAGATGATTTTTATATATTCTTAAAGTATTGAGAATTTGAGATATATATTAATTAGTGGTTAATTTGTAAATGCTTCTGATCAAAAGATCATGACGAAGGATAATGATCAATCTATTTAAGATCGGTATATGGTTCACCTCTCTTGTGGGCAGATAAGTCTCAGATCTGCGGTGTAGAGACATTGGGATGAAGGTGCGGGTGGTTGTTAGAGAATAACTTGCACTGAGTATGACCAACACGAGAACCATATGGATGTCTACTCACTCGTCAGTAGTCTTCTCAATGCTGCAGTGGTGTGAGTGATCTTTTGACCTACGGTGTCATTAGCTATTCACAGTGAGGCTACTGAGTTTGACTATATATTTCTTAGTCCCTAACCATTTGGATTCTTACTATGTATGTTGGCTTCAATAGGTTCAGATTCACTGTTTAGAATAGGATGCACCTAGAAGGCATTTATCGATCTTGATAGAAAAGGAGAAGTCCTATGTGATTTATGAAACTAAGTTTAGAAAGTCTTTGGCCAAAGTAAGTGTGAATATTGAAAAAGAATTTTCATGAGATTCACAAATGAATTCGAGTCGAACCAATCTAGTATATGACTGATGATGAAATATGACGAGTTCTCCATGATCTTCGTCAAATTGGGACTCACGATAGAAGGACTAAATCATATGATAATTATACTTAGAGATTCATATTTTTATTCTATTGGACTGTCACTACATACTGTTAGGTGTCACTAGTGGATTGTGAGACTCATCGAGCATCATCTTGATGATCGATGATCTTCGAAGGATAGAATTAAAAATATTTCAATCCATCGAAAAGAGTTTTGATGATATTGTGATAGAGATCATAATATATCTCACTACCAGATAGAATGGAACCTATGGGATCACACATTAAGGGATTTAATCTCGAATTTATCAATTGGACTTATGAAGTTCTAATTAAGTTAGGATTTATTGAAATTCTATTAGGTGTATGAGAACCATGCTAGCACATGGTTAAACCTAATTCTTCTCGAATCTTCGATTTGATCAAGTCCATAGCCTTAAATCTAACCTAAATCTATTTTCATTTAATCAGATTCTTAATTGTTAGCCCAAGAAGATTTGATTAAGTCAATTGTTGGCATAATTATCTTAACATTATCTCTTAATTATCTCTAAGTGTGCATGTAGAATAAATGGAAGAATGGGTGGCACCTACTTTTATTTTTGGTAGGAACTAGGTGCCAAATCCCACGATATTGCAAGAGGGGCCACCCCCTCTTATGTGGTATGGCATGGAGGAGAGAGAGAGGGACCACGCCCCCTCTCATATGGCAAGAAACCTATATGTGGGGCACCAAGAGTTGGTGACGCAACTACCTGACTTATATTTCATGGGGCGCCTCTTGTACCTACCTAAAGGGGCTGATTATTTATCAATTATATCTGATTTTATAGAGAATAAATTAGATTAAAAAGTAAAGATTCTTATGAGATAAGGATTTACCTTTTGAGATAATTGGATTCCTATTATGAGTCATGGTAGTGCCTATATAAGAAGAATGTCTCTAGGGTTTCTAGGTGATAGAATTTTATGAGAAACAAAATCTCTCTCTCTCCCTTCTCTAGGCCTCCCCTCCTCCCTCTCTTCTCTTTCATGCCTATGGGTTGGCATCCCACTTTCCACATGCTAATACTCTGAGAAGATTTTTCTTCAAGAGCGAAGAACGAGGAGAAGAAGAAGAAGGTTGCAGATCAAGGGGTTGATCCTGCAGTCTCGATCAAGATGTTGATCTAAATTTCAAGGCTCAGATTCTACTTGGAGAAGAAGAATCTACAACAAGAAGATCAGTTCGAGGTTGATCTCGGTGGATACCCATAGAGGCCGAACACGTGTACGGCTCGAGCATCTACAAATCCGTGATCATCGATAGTGGTGAATATCTACCCACGTCGAGGTATTGAGATCCGTTCTCATATTTATCTCTAAATTCTAGATTATATGTTTATTTTCTCCTAGGCTTTGGGTAGGATTAGATTTGTTCTTATGCATGTAGGATTAAATGATTTAACCCATTTTGTTTTCCGCTGCATTTCAAAAAGGTTTTGAAATATACACATGTTGCCTACCCATTTTTCTAATAGCACTTGCAGTAAATTTAAGACACATTCTTTCATTCATGGGTGGAAGGAGAGGTTTTTGTTTGTTTTTAGTTCTTCTGTAGATTGTTGGAATTTGTCGAGCTGAGGACAGCCAGAGACTTCAGCACTCCAGATCTCAGAACTAATGGTCGAGGAAGAAGGTCATTTTAAGATCTTTAGAGATTTTAAAGCTCCCTCCATCGATAAATTATGGTCCGACAAAGCCCTTTATAATACGAAACTCAGTCAAGCCGATCTCAGAGGTGAGTAGCATAGTCATCCATCTTTTTCATTTCTTTCTTTTTTCGTTTCTGATCGAGTTTTATTGATCGCAGAGATGAGGCCTGAGGATCTCGCCAAAATAAAGCAAAACCTTTCGAAGAAGAGAAAGGCTCTAACGTCAGAGGGCACTCCTAAGAAACCACTGGTCCACCGACAAGAGGCTACGGGCGATTGGACCTCAATGATCGAGGCCATTGTCATGCTGGCGACTGCTGCCCCTCTGAGTCCATCTCCATCTGCTGTGGCCCCACCTTCGTTACTCAGGTGTAGGTATCTCTGCCACCCATTGCTCCTGCATCGACTCCTCCTACATCCCCCAGCAGAGTTGGGGTTCGACCGTCTGCGGCCGCAAGACCAAGTAGATTACCTCCCCCAGACGACTAGTTTGATCCAGATGCTCGCCTTCTGTCCATGCCCGAGGATGCGATTTTTGATGATTGAAAGGTTGTCAAGGAGCTAATTGAGAGGACAATGATCCCGATGGAGCTGAAGAGAATCAGTGGCATGGACATTGATGACCTACAACAACATGTTATGACTACCATGCACCAGGTACTTTCCTTGCTCTTTCTCTCCTCTTCATCTTTTTCCTAACATGGCTTCCATGCAAATGCTTCATTTCTTAGTCATTCTTTTGAACCACATACGCAAAGTGGAGATGATAGGGAATCTTCACCTAAAGGTGGAGTCTAATGCTGCGGAGGTGAGCACGCAAGCCGAGGCGACCCTGGGGAGGTTAATAGTTTGTAGGAGACTTTGAATAAAGCCACTACTAATCTTGCCCGAAAGAGGGAGGAGCTACAAAGGGCCCCTACTAAGATCTTAGAGGCTGAGAAGAAAGCTGAGGACCGAGTCATTAAGGCCAAGTAGGAGGTCGAGGGAAGGATTGCTGAGGCCTGTCGATTGGCCATGGAGGCTTTTAATATTTCAATAGATTTTGAGCAGGAGAAGGCTCAGATGGTTGATAGTTTCAAGGCATCGGAGGAATATCATGACACCATGATTTCATTCAGTTAGGAGTCCTTCAGTGTGGGGTATGAGACTGGATTCGAGGACTACCACCACCGAGTTGCCACTCGAATCCCTGAGGCCAACCTCTCCTTCTTGGATGAGGATGAGAGGGAATAGGATGCTGAAGGAATGCTTGCCATCAATAAGTCAACTTCGGGGATAACTCCTCCAACTAAAGTGCCCTCGGGCCCATCGGGGACCGTACCAAGCTCTTTCAGTCTTCAAGATGAGGTCAAAGGATGAGGCACCTTGTACTTTTTTTTCTTCTTTTCTTTCTATAGAAAAGTTATTGTTAGTGAAATGATGTTTTATCCCTTTTAAATTTATGCTATCATTTTTTGTTTGTTCAGTCATGCTAGTGTGTCCTTGACAGTTATGTTCCTTCAATTTTGTCGCTGAGCCCTTATCAGTAGCTTCTGCTGTAAGGATTAGGTCTCGCATAAGTAACCTAAAAAGAGGGTTAAGAAATTGAACAAAAAAGCTGTTGTCCAGAAGAAGAAGCTGTCAAAGATCAAGAAGGCATTCGACGAGGCTTCGATGGAAATCAATCGATTAAGGTCGACCATTCATCAGAATAGCGAGATGCATTTCATGAAGAAGGCTCGATTGGCAATTGAATCCACAAAGCTATTGAGACTCACCGAAGAAGCCACCTAGGGTGCCCACAAAGCTATCGAGACTCACCGAAGAAGCCACCTAGGGTGTTGTTGCCAAATAGCACTATCTCTGTAGTTAGTTCTGTTGGACTCAGAAAAAGATTTCAGAACTGGAGTCATCGAAGGCTGCTACTAAAGAAGATAGAGGGTGCTTCACCGATCATGTGGTGTGGCTCCAAAAAGATCTTCGTGTCTCCTGGGAGAAAATTTTTAGGCTTAAGCATTCGGGAAGCACGGTTGCCGAATACAGTCTAAGGGAAAGTCGGCCAGTGGTTACAAGATCCCAGAGTCTAGTCCAACAAAGACTAGTCGTTTACATGACTGGCTTTTGAAAATGTAGGAATCGGATCAGAGTAGCATTTTCAGGATTAGATCTTTCCAGCTTCTCGTTCGAAGACAATATTGAGTCTTCCACCCTTCGATGCAGGTCTCAGGGGGTGGAGATCCATGAGCTCGATCTTGACGGTACGGAGATCCATGAGATAGTTTCCAACCAAGCTTCAGAGGTCAGGACTGATCGTGACCTCATGTAATAATTTCTTTGTCATCCATTATGGGTGATGACATTTCTGTAGTCATAAAAATTTTATAAATGCAATAAAATTTTTATGTCGCCTTGTCCTTCGCTCTGCGATGCTATTTGGCATCATCGCTGGACTACTTCATATCAAATTTTTGATGAGAAATTCTCGATGCTTGTCATGTCAATTGCTTCTTGCATTAATTATGGATGGTGCTTCATAAATCTTGACGTATTTAAGATGGATGTGACGTGATTGGACAATGGTTCTAGAGAATAATTATCGCTATTCCTCCGACTAAGTAAATTTTGGGAGATCGCTTGAAGCTTGTGGGGATGCACCAATATACCGATCTACAAAGCATCACCTGAGTTAGTTTTCGAGGTTAGGAATATGTGCCATTTATGGTTTGGGAATAGCTGCACCATCAAAGCCGACGATTGGTGAACAATCGGCACACTCATCCCTATAAAGTGGGCCTGATGATTGGCGAGAACCTCACCTTCCACCCTTCTTCCCATAGAATGTATGAAAACTCCCCCTCTCCTTCGTCACCATGATGCCCTCTAGAAAATCTATCAAAGAGTTGGTCAAGGAGAGGAGGGCTGCCTCCAAGAAGGCTCACTTGTCCAAGAAGGCGAAGAAAGGAGAGCTAGGCCAGTCTACCTCCCAGTCAAGTTGGGCTTCTGCTCCCTCCGCAGGACCTAAGAAGAAGCCACTGCCGCCTGCCAGGGGTGAGAGTGCCTTTTTCCTATCCAGCAGATCCTCTATGTGGTCCGCGAGCACTGCATTGAGGAGTTCAAGATGTTGACAATGTTAGAGGAAGAGGTCACTAGTGTCGCTGCCACCACCTTTATTTTAGATTCGAAAACTGTAAGGCTCGCTTGTGGCGGATGATGCAGCAGCTGGACCTCAGCTATCTCCTCTTTGGCAATAGTGATGAGGAGGTGGGGGCCTTCTCTTTAGATAAGGAGTAAACTCCTCATCCCCTTCTTCTTCTCTCTTTTTTTTGGATGGTGTTTGTGCAAGATTCCGCAAGGCATTAGGATGTTGGAGTGGATGGTGAGGTGGGGTCTCCCCTGGACCTATAAATAGTTCTGACCGATGGTTGCTCCGGTGGGGACCCTTCGATGCTCAAATCAAAACTCTCGTTTAACAGATAGAAGAGTATGAGAGACAGAGTAATGACGTATCTTTTTTAGGATCCTCTTTGGGTCTCTTTTGTGGATGGAGGTGGTTGCTTTGGTTGGCAAGTTGGTTGGCACGATCCCATCCAGCTAGGGCACAATTTACATATAGTAGCAGAACTATCGCTTGAGATTCTTGGGATATGACGATTGTGGTTGCCTTATCAGTTTTGCGACAATTGTCGTCTGATAGCCATTGAATTTCAAATTGATATGCCAACTAGTGTTAATGAGCCGAGGACTGATTGGTCACGATCATGAGTTAGATGCCCCATGCTGCTTCCATATAAGAAAGTCAGAAATTGAAGGCTCGCTCGATAGGGGGAGGCTGGTGGGCCAGATGTGATCGGCTGACGACCATCTTTCGATCAGGTTGAGCTGGCCATTCGGATGTGCTATTGATTCATCGATCTATCCTACAGGAGTCGACCGCTAAGGAGATATCGATGATCATATGTGAGAGTTACCTCAGCTACAATCAACGACTCTTCATCGGCTCTTGATGCTGATTGAACGAATGTCGAAGATTGATCATCGATAGAGTGACAGTGATTACGGCCGACTAGGGATCGGCTAGGTCTTAGCAGGCAGGCTTGTCAGGTTTGGATATCTTGGGCCTTTTGCTTCTTCATATTATCGGCCCATACGAATTTTTCTCTAACACATGCCTCCTACTCTCAGTCCGAGCTTTGGTCGGACGAAGGGAGTATACTTGCTTTCTTATGCCGAGGATATGAAAAGACCCTTCAGTTGATGGGATGTACGTGATTTTTAGGATAGAAGTGAGATGGCATGACTAAACCATCATTACAAATTAAATGGACATCTTTTCGAAATCTCCTTTAGAAGCATGGCATTGATTTGCTGAACTGGCGACAGCGGCTAATCAAATAGGGAGGTGCTAGGCATGCCACGTGCTGTAGGTTATTAGCAGGAGATGGTTCGATATTTGATGATTATCTTCTCTCGATTATAAATAGGGAAAGAATCTATTCTGGATCATTTGACTATTTCTAGGCCCCTCCATTCTCTTTCTCTTTCCTTGCTCTTTTTGTCGAGGTTGCTCCTGTGCCAAACTCGTCCTCCTTCAACTTTGTCTTCACTGCGGTCTTCTCGGAACAAGAGACTCCTCCTTTTGTTCATATTGCGGTCCTTTGGAGTTGCTTTTGAAAGTGTTTTCTTACTGCTTCATTTTTTTGTCCCTTTTTCTTCGTTCTCAGATGGATTTTCCTTGGTATCCCTTCCTCACCCATCTGTCTTTCTTTTCAAACTTACCCTTTCACCTTTTTGTTTGGAAATGGCTGAACAGAGTAAGGTTGGGCATAGCGCCCATGGTTCTGTATTAAATCTAGATGACTTGAGTCGGATATGAATTTGATATAGAATTCCTCTGGACTTCGATCTAGAACTCCCTAGGACTAGCGATCAAGTAACAATTCGCCTCTCGGGTGGCTCGGCATGTTTGAGGAAGTGCTTCGGGCTGGCTTAAGATTTTTTGTTCTTCCTTTTATTCTTGACATCTTCTATTTTTATGGTTTTTTTTTTGTGTGATTGTTCCGAACTTCTTTAGGTTTGTTATAAATTTTTTGGTTATCTGCGTTATGGCCAATATTTGGCCATCTGTCTCTCTCTTTCGTTCTTTCTTTACTATTAAGAGGTATCCCTATGGCAAGAACTGGTGGTACATCTCTTCTCAAAGAGAGATTTCTTCTTTGATAAAGGGCACTCCTTCCTCTGTTCATGGATGGAAGGACAGGTTTTTATTTTTTCCAGTTCTTCTGTAGATAGTTGGAATTTGCTGAGCTGGGATCGACCAGAGGCTTTAGCACTCCAAATCCCGAAACTAGGGGCTGAGGAAGAGGATCGTTTTAAGATCTTTAGGGATTTCAAAGCTCCCTCCATTGATTAATTATTGTCCGATGAAGCTTTTTATAATGCAGGACTCAATCGGGCCGACCCAAGGGGTGAGCAGCGTAGTCATCTGTCTTTTCTATTTCTTTCTTTTTTCATTTCTGATCGAGTTTTGTCGATCACAGAGATAAGATTTGAGGATCTCATCAAAATGAAGTAGAACTTTTCGAAGAAGAGAAATGCTCTGACATTAGAGGGCACTCCTAAGAAACCAATGGTCACCGATAAGAGGCTGCAGGTGATCGGACCTTAGCGATCGAGGCGACTGTCGTGTTGGTGACTACTGCCCCTCTGAGTCCATCTCCATCAGCTGTGGCCCCACCTTCATTACTCAGATGTAGGTATCTCCACCATACCTATTGCTCCTATGTCGACTCCTCCTACATCCCCCAGCGGAGTTGGGGTTCGGTCGTCTGCAGCTGCAGGCCCAAGTAGATTCCTCCCCCAGATGACCAGTTCAATCTAGATGCTCACCTTCTTTCCATCCCCAAGGACATGATTTTTGATGATTGAAAAGTTGTCAAGGAGCTAATTGAGAGGACAATGCTCCCAGTAGAGCTGAGGGGGATCAGTGGCATAGACTTTGATGGCCTACAACAATACTCCGTGACTATCATGCACCAGAAACTTTTCTTGGTCTTTCTCTCCTCTTCATCTCTTTTCCTAACATAGATTCCACGTAGATGCTTCATTTCTTAGTTGTTCTTTTGAACTGCATGCATAAAGCAGAGATAATGAGGAATCTTAGCCTGAAGGCAAAGTCTGACGCCACAGAGGCGCATGCACAAGCCAAGATGACTCGAAGAGAGGTTAATAGTTTGATGGAGTCTTTGAATAAAGCCACTACTGATCTTGCCCAAAAGAAGGACATCGAGGACCGTACTAAGCTCTTTCGATCTTCAAGATGAGGTCGGAGGATGAGGCGCCTTGTACTTTTTTTTTCTTCCCTTCTACAAGAAAGTCATTGTTAGTGAAATGATGTTTTGTCTCTTTTAAATTTATACTATCTTTCTTTGTTGGTTCAGTCATATCAGCATATCCTCGATGGTTATGTTTCTTCAATTTCTATCGTCGAGCCCTTACCAGTAGCTTCTGCTATAAGGATTAGGTCTTGCATATGTGACCTAGAGAAGAGGGTTAAGAAATTGAAAAAGAAAGCTGCTGCTCGAAGGATGGAGCTGTCAAAGACCAAGAAGGCATTCGATGTAGCTTCAGCAAAAATCGATTGATTGAGGTTGACCATTCATCAAAATAGCAAGATGCATTTCACAGAGAAGGCTCGGCTGGCAACTAAATCCACAAAGCTATTGAGACTCACCTAGGAAGCTACCTAGGGTGCCGCTACCAAACAGCACTACCTCTGTAGTCAGCTTCGTTGGGCTCAAGGAAGGATTTCAGAATTGGAGTCGTCAGAGACTACTGCTAAAAAGCTAGAGGGTGCTTTGCCGATCATGTGGTATGGCTCCAAAAAGATCTTTGTGCCATCCAAAATGAATTTTCAGGCTTGAGCGTTCAGGGAGTGCGGTTGCCGAATATAGACCTAGGAAAAGTTGGTCAGCGGTTACAAGATCCCAGCATCTGGTCGGACAAGGACTAGTTGACCCCACATCTTCGGATGATACGGTCCGATGTATGTTCAATGTGGGTTACATTGTTGGCTTTTGGACGTACAGAAATTGGATCAAAGTAGCATTGCCAGGGTTACATCTTTTAGCTTCTCACTTGAGGGTAATACTGAGTCTTTCATCTCTCGATGTAGGTCTCAAGGAGTGGAGATCCACGACCTCGGTTCTGATGGTATGGAGATCCATGGGACAATTTCTAATGAAGCTTCGAAGGCCAGGATTGGTCATGACCTCATGTAACAATTTCTTTTGTCGTCCATTATGGGTGACGACGTTCCTGTAGTCATAAAAATTTTATAAATGCAATAAAATTTCTTATGTCGCTTTCTCCTTTACTCTGCGATGCTATCTGGCATCATCACTGGATTACTTCATATCGAATTTCTGATGAAGAACCCTCAGCGCTTGTCAAGTCAAATGCTCCCTGCATTAATTATGGGTAGTGCTTCATAAATCTGGATGCATTTAAGATGGGTGTGATGTGATTGGGCAATGGTTTTAGGGAATAACAGTTGCGATTTCCTTCAACGGAGTAAATTTTGGGAGACTGCTTGAAGCCTGTGGGGACACACCATGTGGCAATGTATCAATCTGTAAAGCATCGCCTAAGTTGGTTTTCGAGGTTGGGAAGACATGCCATTTATGGCTTGGGGAATAGCTGCACCGTCAAAGCTGACGATTGGTGAACAGTGGAGGTGCTCATGCCTATAAAGTGGGGATGATGGTTGGCGAGAACCTCACCTTCCACCGTTCTTCCCGTAGCACCTGTGAAAACTTTCCTCTCCTTCATCACCATGGCGCCTTTTAAGAAATCCATCAAAGAGTTGGTCAAGGAGAGGAGGGCTGCCTCCAAGAAGGTCCTCTAGTCCAAGAAGGTGAAGAAAGAAGAGCTAGGCCAATTTGCCTCCCAATCAAGTTGGGCTTCTGCTCCCTCTGTAGGGCTTGAGAAGAAGCCACCGCCGCCTGTCAGGGGTGAGAGCGCCTCTTTCTCCACCGAGCGAAATCCTATGCGGTCTGCGAGTGCTGCATTAAGGAGTTCAAGATCTCGATGGCGTTCGAGGAAAAGATCACTAGTGTTGCCGCCACCGCCTTTGTCTTCAGATTCGAAAACTATAAGGCTCGTTTGTGGTGGATGATGCTGCAACTGAACCTCAGCTACCTCCTCTCCGACAATAGCAATGAGAAGTTGGAGGCCTTCTCCTTCGATGAGCAAACTCCTCATTCTCTTCTTCTCCCTTTTTTTTGTTGGATGGTGCTCGAAGCACTATTTTCTTGTAAATATTTTCTAATGAAGGTAAGTTATTCCTCCTTATGTGTCATTCATGTATGTCATTACCGATTGATGATCATTTCTCATCAGGTTGAGCAAAGGTCGTCTCTTTTTAAAGTCGATCAAAGGCTCCATCGTTCAGACCGATCAAAGGTCATTTTTAATTTAAAGCCAGTTAAAAGCTCCTTCATTCGGGTCGATCAAAGGCTCCTTCATTCAAGCCGATCAAAGGCCATGTTTAATTTAAAGCCAATCAATGGCTCCTTCATTCGGGCCGATCAAAGGCTATTTTTAATTTGAAGCCAATCAAAGGCTCCTTCACTTGAGTCGATCAAAGATCATTTTTAAGTTAATGCTGATCAAAGGCTCCTTCATTCGTCAGAGGTCGTGGGCTGATGAGGAGGTAAGAAACCATTTTTTTGGAGAGTAAGGGTCTTATTAATGTTGCGTGATACATTATTGATAATACACTCAGAGATTTTTTGAATTACATGATCGGAAGAGTGGGGTTCCATCTAGTTACTTCAGTTGGTAGGTTTCTGGCTGGATGACTTCATCTACCTAGTATGGATCTTCTAATTTGGGGTCAGCTTACCATATTCTCCAGATTGAAAAACTTCTGCTCTACACAAGATAGGCTGTTGATCTTGAAGACCTTATTTCAAACTTTGGGGTTGTAGTATTGGACAACCTTGTATTGGTAAGCTATCATTCAGATATGTACTTTTCTTAGACTTCTTCAAGTAGGTCTAAGTCATCATGCATCCTCTTTGAGTTGGTTTGCTGGTCATAGTTCTCAACCCATGCCGATGGGGTCCCAATCTCAATAGGGATTACAGCATTTGTCCCAAAGGCCAAACTGAAAGGAGTTTCTCTTATTGGAACTCTTAGCATTGTCTAGTATGCCCAAAGCACATGGTCGAGTTCATCAGCCCAAGATCCTTTGGCTTTGTCTAATCTTATCTTCAAGCCCTACAAATAGTTCGATTCATTATCTCGGCTTCTCCATTTGCTTAAGGGTGAGCTATGAAGGTGAGATGATGTGAAATCCTATGCTCTTTATAGGATTCTTTGAACTTAGCCCCTGTGAACTAATGTCCATTGTCAGTGATCAATACTCGAGGTAGATTGAACCAGTATATGATTGATTTTCAGACAAAATCTATCATCCTTGTTTTCATGATGCGGCCTAGTGGTTCAGCTTCTACCCACTTAATAAAGTAGTCCACAGCAATGAGTAGAAAGTTACGTTGACTTGAGGCTAATGGAAAGGGGATAAAAATATCCATTTCTCATTATGCAAAAGGTCAAGGGGTGCAAATAGGGGTGATCGGCACTACAGATAGTCGTTGTATATTAGAGTTCTTCTGACACTTATCATACCGTATGACATAGTTCTCGAAATCTTTTTGCATAGTCGGCCAATAGTATCCTTACTAAAAGAGATTGTAAGTCAATGCTGTCTTTCTGATATGACTCCCATAAATACCTTTATGTACCTCCCTAAGTGCGTAGTTGGCTTCAGATGGTTGTAGGCATTTGAGGAGAATCAATCAATAGGACCTTTTATACAGCTTCCCTTCATGAAGAAGATATCTAGATGATTGGTATTTTATCTTTCGAGCATCCTTTCGATCTGCAGATAGTGCTCCATCTTTAAGATAGCTGATCAGTGGATCAATCCAGGAAGGTTTCTCATCCATCGACATTATGATCATCGGCCCTTCAATGCTTGGTCGGCTAATCACTTCGAAAGAGGCTTTCTTGGGCAATTTGGATGGCATCGACATCGCTAGCTTCGACAATAAGTCGGTCCTACAATTCTCCGACTTGGGTATCTACTGGATTTCAAATCTGTTAAATATGGACATTAGGTCTCTGATCTTTTGAAGGTATTTTATCATATTATCCCCGCAGGCCTCATAATTGCCCTGAATATGTTCGACGACCAGCTGGGAGTCATTGTAAGCCTTCAAGTTTCATACACCCAGTTCTCCGGCTATTCAGAGCCTTACGACCAAGGCTTCATATTTAGCCTCATTATTTGTTGCTGAAAACTCGAAGCAAGGCATACTTGGTTAATGTCCCTTCTGGATCTGAGAGGATTAGTGTTGCTCCGAATCCTATGGAGTTGGATGAACCATCTACATACATCACCTAGGATTCAGTATTAGTTTTTGAAGGGCCCTCATCGATTGGGACATGTGGCTTGGCTTCTTCTTGCTTAGCTGGCTCATCTGGAATGGTGCATTCGGCCACAAAGTCAGTCAAGACCTAAACTTTAATGGATGGTCGAGGTCGATATTGAATGTCAAACTCAGAAAGCTCAATCGCCCATTTCGCAATCCGTCCAGATGTGTCTGACTGATCAACGATGCTCTTTATAAGTTGGTCCATTAGGAGAATAATGGTGTGAGCTTGGAAGTAAGGTCAAAGTTTTAAACCGCAACAAGGAGAGCATAAGCCAATTTCTCCAACTTCGAGTATCGGATCTTCATATCCCTCAGGATTCGACGGATATAGTAGATCGACTTTTAGATTTTGCTCCACTCTTGCACTAGCACTACACTCATTACAACAGGTGAAATCATAAGGTATAAAATAGTTTTCTAGATCGGGCTTACCAAGCAGCAGAGTAGAACCAAGGTAGTCTTTGAGATTTGCAAAGGCTTTCTGGCACTCCTCGGTCTATTGAAAGTTCTTGGTTGCTTCAAAATTTGGAAGAACAGCAGGCACCGTTCAGCCGATCTTGAGACAAATTGATTCAAAGTGGCGATCCTTCCTATGAGATGTTGCACTTCCTTGATCATCCGTGGGAGAGCCATCTCCTGCACAGCTCTGATTTTCTCTGGATTGGCCTCTATTTTTGGCTGGATACCATAAAGCCTAGCAAGTTTTTAGAAGTTACTCTAAAAGCACACTTGGCTGGGTTTAGTTTCATTTTGTACTTCCACAGGGTAGCAAAGGCTTCTCTGAGGTCGTCGATATGGGTTCTCATGGTCTTACTTTTGATAAGCATATCATCCACATATACCTCCATGTTTCATCCAATCTAGTCTTTAAAGATTTTATTTACGAGATGCTGATATGTTGCACCTATATTTTTCAGATCAGAAGGCTTGACCCTATAACAGAAGAGACCACGGTCAGTGATAAAATACATTTTCTTCTCATCTTCAGGCACCATCTGGATTTGGTTATAATTGGAGAAGGCATCCATGAAGGTTAGAGGTTCATGGCTCAAGATGGCGTCGACCAGCTGATCAATCTTTGGCATGAGGTAGCTGTTCTTTGTGCAAGCCTTATTCAAGTCGGTGAAGTTGATGCAGATTCGCTACTTTTCATTCACTTTTTTACCATGACCACATTTGCGGTCCATTCTGGATAAGTTGTTCTTTGATGAAGCCTGTCCGGAGTAGCTTGTCTACCTCCTTAGCTATCGCCTTTTGTCGCTCAGGTGCGAAACTCCTTTTTTTTGCTTGAAGAGATGGTGATTCAGGCTCACATTCAATCGATGCAAGATCACCGAGGGATCAATTCCCAACATATCCACTAGCATCCAGGTGAAGACATCTGTATTTTCTGTAAAAAAGAAGTTAGCTGGTCTTTATTTTTGATCTAGATTCGACCCGATTTGGACCATGTGCTCTTGGTTTCCATATGCCAAAGGGATTGAAATGAGGTCCTCGACTAGTTCTCTCCGTTCCTCGGTCAGCTCATTGCGGGTGTCCAATCCTTCAATTGAGTATGACTTGGTAGGACGAGCTTCTTAAAGAGTAATGTTGTAGCAATAATGCGCCAAATTTTGATCTCCACAGACTGCTCTGACTCCATGCGCCATTGAAAATTTTATCTTCAGATGGTACGTGGAGACGATAGCTCCGAGTGCATTCAGACCTGATCGGTCGAGGATGGTGTTGTAAGCCGAGGGTGCTCAGATGACCAAAAAATCAACTTGGATAGTGGATTGGATGGAAAATCAGTCAGCTTTTATGGTAGTGTGGTGACTCCTTTCACGGGGATGATGTCTCCGGTAAATCCAACAATTGGGGAGTCCATCCTCCCCAGCCAATCAGCAGGTATCTCATCTTTGAGAAGGTATTATAAAACAAGACGTCGGCAGAGCTTCCATTATCAATTAGGACATGACGTACATCATAGTTTATGATATTTAAATTTACAACTACCACATTATTATACGGAAACTGAATTTCTTGGGCATCTTCCTCTGTAAAAGTTATCAATTTTTCAGTTCTCCACTTTTTCGCCGCTTCCTTGTCTCCGCTGGGTCCTCCACTACAATGCCCTCCAGTGATGGTATTTATTTTGCCAACTGGGGATTGATCGTCCTGCGGTTTTGCCTGCTGTGGTTGTTCTGCCGGTCGAGTGGATTTCTACTATTCTTCCCGCTACTATCTCCTTCGTTGGATGAACCGATCAAGACGACCCTGCCTGATGAATTCCTTAATCTCATCATGAAGTTGAATACACTCCTCTGTATCATAGCCGTAATCTCGGTGATACAGACAGTATTTATTTGGATTTCTCCAATCAGAATGTGTCCGTAGCTTCCTTACCTCCGAAAGTTGTCCTCTAATTTCAATCAGGATCTTAGTCTTTGGAGCATTCAGTAGGATGTAATTATTATACCTCCTCGGTGGTAAGGCACATCGATCTCTTCTCTGAGGGTTTCTAGGACGGCGGTTCTGAGGAGGGATCTCATTTTCGACTTTCGAGATGGAGATTTGGAGTACTGTCCGATTCTTTCTCCTATCTCGAGAAGCGCTATTTATTTTCTTTTCTCTACGATAAAACTAACGAAAACTTCATCTTTGATGAAGATCTCCTTTATAGAGATGTACTTTGGGGGTGTTTGGTTCGCAACCAGAATTAGAATGAAAATGAAAATTGGAATGGCTTGAAATCGAAATCGGAATGGCCAAATCCTTCGAAGCATTTGGTTCAGATCAGGAATCGAAATCGAAATCAGAATTGAAATAAAAATTTGAATCCACAAAGAAGAGTAGGGATTGAGTTCTATATAAATTGAATCATTTTATTTATTTTAAATTAAATTAAATATTTTTTTTAATTAAATAATTAAATAAGAACCATCCATTGATTTCAGACCCGCTCCTCTTAACCAAATATTTTTTATTGAGACGTATTTCTCCGCTCGGATTAATATATCAGGTAGCCTCGAGACCGCGTGACCTGGCAAATGCCAACAAATAAATAAATATCACAAAGGCTCGAGCCCTCTTGCATCCTTCCCAGCTAAGACAAATAGCCGGCGGACCCACCTGTCATTCCTATAAACCACGTACACGACCAAATCCCACGATCCCCAATCCTCTTAAGATCTTTTTCCACCCCAGTCCACTCCACTCCACTCCACTCCTTCCAAAGTCCTCTCCAATCCCCATGGACTCCTCCCCCTCCTCCTCCGGCGAAGCCGTCATGGCCGCTCTCCTCCATCCCCCCCGCGCGCCTTCTCCGATCTCACCCGCTCCCTCGCCACCGACCTCCGCCTCCAGCGCCGCCGCATCTACTTCCTCCTCCTCTCTCCATTCCATTTCTCCCGCACCCTCGCCCACCTCCACTCCCTCTCCCTCCCGGAGAAGACTCTCCTCCTCGCCCGCCTCCTCCTCCACCACCTCCACCTCCTCTTCCCCTCCCTCTCTGGCGGTGGAGCCGCCGCCCACCGCCTCCGCCTCCGGGACTTCGACGCCGCCCTCCTCCTCATGGCCATGTGCGACGCCTACGACTCCAACCATCCCCACGCCGACTGGCGCGGGAGGATCGCCGAGCACGTCGTCGCGGCGGCGTTAAGTCCGGCCGGGCTGGGGAACGGAGGGTGGACGGTCCTGGGCCACTACGTCGACGCCGCCGTCAAATGCCGGCGGCTGTTCGAGGTGGTTTCAGGGGAGGAGGGGAAGGTGGGGGCGGAGGTGGCGGCAGCGGCGGCGGCGGTGGTGAAGCTGCCGTCGGTGGAGTGCCGGAGGCGGGGAGGGAGTGCGTGATATGCAAGGAGGAGATGGAGGTGGGAGGGACGTGTGCGAGCTGCCGTGCAGGCATTGGTTCCACTGGGGTTGTGTGCTGGGGTGGTTGAGGAAGAGGAACACCTGCCCTTGCTGCCGGTTTGAGCTGCCAACGGAGGATGTGTTCTATGAGATTGGGAGGATATGGAGGATGCTGCTGAGGATGGGTGGTAAAGGTGGTGGCATATGACACCACCGCTCTTTGGGTTTTGGAAGATCTTAAGTTATTATGTGGAAGGTGATTTTGGTGCATTACTTTTGATTTATTCATGTGTGGTGATAACTAATAAGAGAGACTGGTCATAAGTGGAATATATATATATATATATATATATATATATATATATATATATA
>KE505607.1:197833-213201 GCA_000441515.1 Elaeis oleifera | reverse complement strand
CAAGGGAGCAGGGTCGGATTTCTGCTCATCAACTCAGAGGGAGTGGTTACCGAGTACGCCTTCCGATTTGACTTCAAAGCCTTCAATAATCAAGCCGAGTATGAAGCGCTCCTCGCTGGCTTGAGAGTGGTGAAGGAGCTCGGGATCGACAGTCTCAGAGTCTTCTCCAACTCCCAGCTGATTGTAGGGCAAGTCAGAGCCGAGTTCAAAGCGTGGGATTCGGCCATGGCGAAGTATCTCGGGAAAGTGAGAGATCTCGTAGCACATCTTAAGTATTTCGAGATCTCCCATATTCCCAAGGTGGAGAACGCTCAGACCGACGCACCCTCCAAGCTTGCGACATCCGACTACGGCACTTTGGACCGAACACTTGTGGAGAGTCTCGAGCAACCGAGCATCGACAAGACTGAGGAGGTGCTACAACTGGCAACCGAACCAAGCTGGATGGATCCGATCGTTCAGTATCTGACCGACGGAACCAGTCCTGAAGACCCCGCGGAAGCCAAACAACTCCGATGGACAGCCTCCCAATATGTGGTGATGGACGGGCGACTCTACAAAAGGTTGTTCTCCTTCCCTTGCTGAGGTGCCTGGGACCGACAGACGCGGACTATGCACTTAGAGAGGTGCATGAAGGGATCTGTGGCAATCACTTTGGGGCAAATTCTTGGCCTACAAAGTCCTACGGCAGGGTTACTACTGGCCCACCATGAAGAAGATGCGGTTGAGTTGGTTCGGAGGTGTGAATCATGTCAAAAGTATGCCAACATACAACACCGACCCGCCAACCAGCTAACTCCCATTGTTGCCCCGTGGTCCTTCGCCCAGTAGGGAATCGACATACTCGGTCCTTTCCTTCAGCGTCTGGCCAAAGGAAGTTCATAGTCGTCACAATCGACTACTTCACCAAGTGGGTGGAGGTCGAACCTCTGACGCAAATCACCGAATGCAAGATGGAAGACTTTGTCCAAAAGTCCATTATCTCCAGATTCGGACTGCCACACACTATCATCACCGATAACGGGTGACAGTTCGACAATCAAGATTTCAGGGAGTTCTGTGCGAGATTTCATATCACGTACAAGCTGACCTCAGTCGGACATCCACAGTCAAACGGAGAAGTCGAAGTAATCAACCGAACCATTCTACATGGATTGAAGACTCGACTGAACGAAGCCAGAGGCCTCTGGGTTGAGGAATTACACTCCGTCCTGTGGGCATACCGAACGACACCCCGTGTCCTGATCGAAGAATCTCCTTTCAGCTTGGCCTATGGGATGGAGGCAATGATCTCACTGGAGATCGGGCTACCCTCGACTAGAGTTGAGCAGTACTGTGAACCAGACAACTCCGAGTGTCGGAGAGCCGACTTGGACCTCTTATCCGAGCTCTGACACGAGGCTCAACTCTGCATGGCTTCCTACTGACAAAGAGTGGCCCGATATTACAATGCTAAAGTTAAGCCGAAGTCTTTCAGACCTGGAGATCTGGTCTTAAGGAAGGCGGAAGTCTTGAAGCCTCTGGACCAAGGGAAACTCTCCCGAACTGGGAAGGACCCTACAAGATAGCAGACACCTACAGACTGGGCGCCTACTGACTTGAGACTCTAGAAGGAACGACCGTTCTCCGGACTTGGAATGCCGACAACCTGAGATTGTACTACCAGTAAATTCTGTATGCCCTTGTTCGGAATACAAACTCAGTTTCAAAACTCCAGAGTCTATGAATTTCGGCTCTCCAATTGTGGGTCGGCACTCGCCAGGAGTATGAGCCCCGACGCCTCGACTTGGGTCCAACGTTCCGTTGAGAATCTACGGCCCGATCGCCGACAACGTATCAGACTCTTACGAGAACCGATCTATCTACGCTAGTGGAAGGCCGGCGCTGGCAATAAAACCTCTCTAAGTTGAAGCCGCGCTCCTTCCACAGTCGACTTTCGATCAACGCAGCTGGCTAACTTGCCGACTTGGCCCCGACCAAGAAGAGTAAAATGCCAGGACGACCAACGTCGCGCTCGCGACATACCGATCCGGTCACGACCAGTCGAAGGATATTTAGCTTACCACCGTTTATCATACATCACGACGTATGCGTCCGACCAAGGTCTGGGCAATGAATATTCGACTTACCATCGTTATCCTAACTAAAATACGTCGGACACTACTCGATTGTCGGATCCTACGAGATGATCATGTCAACGAGCTATGTCCAAAGGTCGGTCGACACCAGACCCGACGTGTACGCCCGACCCAGATCTGGGCGACGGATGCTCGACTCACACTCTCGACTATTGGATCCTACGACAGTTAGGACGCCGGTCTATGATCGGAGCTCGCTCTGCCCTTATCATGACGTACGCTACTGGCTATCTCGATTAGCTATATGGGATCCTACCGAACATCCTAGCGAGGTATGTCGGGCCTACGGCTTGTACGCTCGGGGGCGTTTCGGCGAAACATACATTTCAAGTCACACGAAGAAGAAAGTTGAAAGTTTTCAATTTAATTCAAGTTGAAACTGGATTTACAAATTAGGCCGAAGCCCGATTACAAGTATCTGAAATAAAAGCAAAACAATAGATGCTCCGACTACTCGTCGGAGTCAACTTCTTGGATTGGGAGAAGCTCGGGGGTGATCGGCGTGCCCGCTCGGGTCGGAGTAGGATCGGAGGTCAGAGCCGCCTCACCTTCGGTGACTTGCTCTGGAACGGCTTCCTCTACAGCAGTGTGATCTCTCGACGTTGGGTCGGCCACCTCTTCTGCGACTTGGCCCTCCGACCCTGGGGGAACGACGCTACTGAGATCGAGCTCCGGATACAGACCCTGGACTGCATCCCGGGCGTCCTCGTACCCCACTTGGTACGAGGCAAAGCCACTCTCCAGAAGCTCCTCTCGATACTCGTCGGAGCCACGAAAGTCTTCCTCCGCCCGACTCAGTGCCTCCTTCACCGACTCCACCTCCGTCCTCACTATGTCTGCGTCGGCTTGGGTGGTGGACAAGTTCTTCTCAGCCTTGGCAAGATTCTCCAGACTAACCCGGAGTTGCTCGCGCTCGGCCTCGAGCTCGCCGACGCAACCATCCCGCTCATGCCACAGCCGATGAGCGGTACGAGCTTTACACTTGGCTTCCTCGCGGGCCGACTGAAGTTCGGCCTCGAGGCAGCCAGGACGTCGGTAAGACGGGAGATCTCCTCCTCGAGCCTGGCCTCTCGGTCGGCAGACAGCTTCAGCTGCTCGACCATCATCGCCTTCTCAGCTTCGGCAGTCTCCGCCCGATCCTTCCAGGCTGCCCGAATGTCCTCGAACCTCCGGTACCCGACCTCCAGTTCGGACATGCTATGGATCAGCTATAACAAAAAGTCGATCGTCAGAAGAATAAAATAATGAAAGCAACGATGGAGAGAGAAGACAAAGCAGAACTTATCCCGATCATAGTCGGATAGAAGGAGGACAACATCTCGATCACTGGCCGAGTCTTCAGGAGCTCCCGATCGATCGGGAGGAGGATCGCCTGACACAACCTCCTGGCCAAGTCGTGGTTGGCCAGGGCCGACGCTCTCTCGGGGACCCAGATGTTGGACGATGCAACACGGTCCCCGACCTCGTGTCGTTCGCAGGTGCCACCGGGGCCTTCCCTCGACTAGCCGCCCAGGCCCGAAGGTTGGGGAAGGAGGGAAAGCTCAAACTCGATTGAGCTCCCCTCAAGGCCGTGACGGGAGCTGCCGAAGGTCGTTCGGGCTCCCGAGCTTCAACCCGAACCTCCTCCACCGACGAAGCTGCCGACACTCCCTCGGCTACACCCTCCGTCATCCTTTCCTCGGGCTGCACCTCGGGTAGCACCGCCGGCACCGACAGTGCAATAATCGGTTCTGACTGCACAGCCGTCGTCGCAGCGACAGTCGGGGGTGACGTCTGGGGCCTCTTGGGCGGCCGTGAAGGTCTGACCCCAGACGTCGGTCTCTTCCTTGCCGCATGCTGCCGAATGTCGGCATCCGTCAGTCTCATTCTCGACAGCATACCTGCAATTTCAACAAAAGAGTTAGTACAAGTTTTGAGACAATAAAAGCTAAAAGACAGCCGATGGATCGGACTGTACCTAGGCGGGGACCGAGCTTAAGCCGGTATCATAAGAGCTTGTTCGGTGACAAGCTCTCTCTGCTTCGATACCGACATATCTTTGAGTCGGTAGAAGTCCTCCCGATCATCTGCCTCCACTCAGCTATTCTCGTTCGGCCGAGTTCGAAGGTCGCCCCAGCGGGAAGGGAACCCCCAAGGTAGTGAAGAGGAAGCAAAGAAAAACTGGTTCTTCCACCCATGAATTGACGATGGAAGATCAGTGATGAAGGAAAGACCTTTTCGAGGATTGAAAAATCACCACCCTCGGGCTTTAGGATGGGGTCGGAGGATGAAGAACGCCCGGAAGAGAGAAATTCGAGGAGAGGTCGGCAAAAGCCGACACAACAAGGCAAAGCTGACAATCAGTCGGACTGAGTTCGGCGCCAGTTACGTCGGACAAAGTCTGTAATAGTCCAAGATGTTCCGGACAAACTCCGGAATCGAAAAATGAAGACCGGTCCGGAGGTCCTCGACATAGAAGACCACCTAGCTCGGGGCGGGTTGTTAACCCGACCCTCAGCCCCAGGGGCGAACAGCCGAAACTGCTCCGAGATACTATACAGTTCCCTGAGCCAATCGATGTTTGGCCCCGAAAGTGAAGAAGCCTCCACCTCCGGGGTCGATCGAGAATCGTCAGTCAGGTTCCCCGACTGACTTCCTCGAGGAGAGGTTCTAGCCATGATGCTAGCCCCAAGGAAGGAGGATAAAGAAGAAGAAAGAAGAAAATCCGAAGGAAGCGAAGATACAAAGGAAGCGAAAAATGCAAGGAGACAAAGACAAAAGCTTCGAGAAAACTTTCCGAGGAAGGCAAGGACAACTTCCTGGAACTAGGGGACCACTCGACCAGAGTCTCAGCAACAGGACTGTGAAAAGTGAAGATTTGGATATAAGTGACCGTATATATATAATGCCCCTCGACGGTCAGGATGGGAGCACGTCGAACGAGGATCTCCCAGATGATGACACGTGGCAGCATCTGGATCCTTCCCCGATCCGACGATTCGACACACCTGCCCCAGATCGAGCCACGTCGCCCCCATCCGTGCGAACGGCCCCAGCCCAATTACCTCCCGACACATGGCGGAAAAAATCGCGTCTCGAGATTAATTAACTGACGCTGGTTCGTGTTCTCGATGGGATGCCTGACGGCGGTCCGCGTTCCCAATGGAACACCTGGCGACGGTTTGTATTCCCAATGAGACACCTGACGTCGGATCGTCTGTTGGTGAGGTCGGCAAAATCGGGGCATGACATGATGAAATTCACTCCTTTCGCTTGACGCCGCCGCCCACGTGGTAACGCGGGCCAACACGACATCAGACTCAGGAGTGGGGGGGGCAACTGTTGGGATATACCGACTGACCCCTGACGCCGACTCATCCTCGAGATGGTCCGACCAACGACCGACTCTACCCATCCGATGGACGGACGACTCCGACAATGACTACCGACGATACCCGGCCCGAAATATGCCGGCCGAGCAGGTCAATACTGCCTCCAACCGGCCGAAAGGCCGAACCTATATCACCGACTCTCTGTCGGGTGGGTAGCCGACGTCCGACTTCTACAGGCTACCAGATCGGACGGCTGTGCTCCGGAGTCACCACCCGATAGACAAATCCCGACGTATAGTCAGCCAGTCCTTCCAGACACCATACAACCGGTATGGGCTACTGTCCTGCCAAGGACATGCTGTACGATCGCCAGGGGCGTTGACCTGTCAAGGACGTGGGGCGCTGTCCTGCCAAGGACATGGATTAATTCCAATGACCTGCCAAGGACGTGGGGCGCTGTCCTGCCAAAGACATGGATTAATTCCAATGACCTGTCAGCCTATCAACGACTTGACAACCCCGGCGACTTGATAATTTTCTAATTATCTACATCATCAATGGCGGACAATACCGCCATCTACTATAAAATAGGGTAAGGCAACAGCTTGGGGTAAGTCCCGAAAGGCACTCTAACTCTCTGAAGCTCTCTCGAGCTCTCCCTCTCTCCATCGCTGAGCCTTCTGATTCTTTCTACTGTTGCCTAGTCTCCTCTCTGACTTGACCGTCAGAGGGTCCCCGCCGAAAGCATCTCCGGTCAATGTGGATTTTCTTGCAAATGCTCGTTCCCAACGACCAGACGACGAGGGGATTGACCGCAACAGAAATGAATAACCGACACCCTGTTTAGTTTAATCCAGAGGAGCTACTGAGTTGATGCTGGGATGATACTGCTGGTTAAGTAGTTTCTTCAGACAAATCAAAACCTGATTAACCGAAGAATTCTGATTGGCAGGCAGGTGTTCGGTCCAGGATAAGAACATCTTAGCGATATTTCTCGCCACAAAAAAATTGTTAGAAAGGCATGAAAGTCAAAACATCATTTATTCCGTTCCTTCCATAGTATCCAAATTGTTGTCGCAATGAGGACATCAATCTCCGCTCTACAAGAATGGAAGCGGTCATCCAGTCGCCATGAATTCCATAAGAACAACTGAGTTTGTGGGAGATCATTAATCCAAAATTTCTGTAACAGCATTGACCAGACCGCTTTTGAGAAAGAATACTGCGGAAATAGATGTTCCACCGTTTCAGAGCTGGAGTTACAGAATGAACAGCTATCTGCTCCTTTCCACCCACGCTTAACAAGATTGGATTTGGTTAGTATTTTGTCATGAAAATAGAGATATATGAAGCATTTAACTTTCTCTGGAACTCCTATTTTCCATATAATTTGACTGATAAATGGTCTAACTCCTCCGTCCATTATGAAGTTATAACATCATTTGGTTGAGAACTGCTTTTGGGAACCATTTCCATTGAATAGAGTCATGAGTATTAGAAAGATCTAACATGGACATCTCATGTTTCAGACATTGAAGACACCCCTCATGAGAGCCATTTAAAACGAGTGACCTGAAATTAGAGTCTCTGAGACAGATATAAGCATCAGCTATCGTGATGTTTTCCTCAGGTGTGAGAGCGTATAGGCAAGGAAAACTATCTTTGATGGGTTGAGGAAATAACCAAGTATCATGCTAGAACAAGATATTGGTTCCGTTTCTAAGACTAAACTTGATGAGGACTTGAAATAAATTACAAACCTTCAAGACTAAGTTCCAAAATATCGACAGACGTTGTTGTCCTTGCATGTTCAATGTGAATGGCCGATGCTGGTAATAAGCTGTACAGATCAGTGAGTACAAAGACAAGCCTTGAATAACACTTCCACCACCACTTGCAGAACAGCACTTTGTTAGGATTGCAATGTCAGCAACGCCCATTCCACTAAACCGTTTTGGTCTGCAGACTGAGCTCCAACGCAGTAAATGCCGAACCTGTTTTACCTTGTCATCTCTTGTCCATAGGAATGCCCGTCGCAGTCTATCTATTCGTCAGACAATGCCGAGTGGCAAGATGAAGTTTGACATCCAGTAGGATACGATTGGCGTGATTACCGAATTAAGCAGAATTAGTCGACCAGCAATGGTGAGCAATTTTCCTTTCCATTCCGCTAACTTTTTTGAGACCTCCTCAATAAGCGGTGTCCAATCTTGTTGTCTCAAATACTTATAATGCAGGGACAGACCCAAGTATTTGAATGGAAAATCTTCTGTTTTACAATCAATAATTACATCAATTCCATCTTAAGGAAAAAAAAAAAAACAATTATTTGGAATATTTTGTGAGATAATTCTGGTCCAAACCTGTGTAAGAAAAAGGGCTTTTACTAACATTGCTTCAAGATTGAACCCTTAAATAGAATTAACTTTTTTTTACTTTTCTTTATTTTTTTTTGCCAAATTTTTTTTGCTTTCTTCTTTATTTTTCTTTCTATTCCTTTTCTCATAATGAAAAGGTTCAAATCTGGTTGGGCCCTTAAATGTGTTGTACACAATTTAAAATTTTTAATTCTTTTTAAATTCTATTTTTTCTTCCATACTTAGCTTGGTTATTTCTTCTCACTTTTCTTTCTTTCCCTTTTCTCCTAATGACAAGCGCAGATCCTACTTAGTTGAAAATCTTACCCTTTATTTTATTTTTTCTTAATGTTCTACTATATTTTTCTAGTTTATTTCCTGTTTTTTCGAGGGGAAATGGACCTAAGCCTAGATTTATCAAGAGAACGAAGAGTACATCAAAAAATGCTACCAGGAGAATTCCACCTTAAAGAAATAACGCACAGTTGTTTATGGAGAGGACAGCGGTTGTATCTTTTGCGTGAAAGAAGGATTCACCTTCCTTCACATGAGTCCACCATTGGATCATGCAATGGCTGCTTTAAGATTTGTGCAGATAAATGAATGGAATTTGGAGTGCTTTGAGGGGTGTGCGGGGTGCGGTCCAACCATCAAGATTTTGCCCTTGATTGTTGAAAGAGAATTGGTTCTTTCTAATTCAAAGATTTGATTAGAAGCTGACTGGTTGAAAAGGCAAATCTCCCTATTTGGGGAAGGTTAACTTGAGCATTTTGTTTAATCTAATCTTCCTCTATTTTCTATCCTTTATAGTTCCTTCTTGGGTGATTAAAAGGATTGGTAGGATTAGAAGAGGTTTCCTTTGGAAAGGATAAGTTTCTATTAATGGAGAGTTTCTGTTGGTAAGTTGGAAGCTTGTTGGCAAATTAAAATCTCAAGGTCATCTTGCTGTTAAGAACTTGGAGGAGCTCAATTAATTGGTCACTTCACGATGAATCTTGGCAGTGTTTGTATCATGCTGAACACTTGGCATGGAGGGATAGTTTGTGCTATAAATTATCAAAAGTGAAGGAATTATTCCTATTCTTGTCTTCCTCGGGCTTCATTTTCTTGGAGGGAGTCTTAGAAGTCTAAAGATGGTTCCTTAAGATTGGATGATGGTTTGAGAGCTAGGTTATAGCTGGATCAGTGGGATACAAAATGTACTCTAAATTCTATTTTTCATAGACTTTTAGGTCTGGCATTTGAAAAAAAATTGTTTGGTTGCTAATCCCCCATTTAAGAGTTAAATGCTGGAAGAATTGGGGATTGTCCTTTTAGAAGATCTTTTTCCAAAGGGTTGCTTGGAAGGCTATTTCAGTTAATTCAATTAGTTTATTCCTTCTCTCCATCCTCTAATTCAGATAATTTAGTATGGGAATAGAGTTTACTAGGGGAGTCTTCATCAAGTCCTTCTATAACGTACTTGATTTTGAGGGAGTAAAAATGCCTAGCACAAAAGAGATTTGATCCACTTATTGCTTCAGAGTAAGTTGAGATTTCCTATTGGCTTGTTCTAAAGGAGAAAATTTTGAAATTGGACAATTTGAAGCAGTGGAATTGGCCTCATCTAAATAAATCTTTGATGTGTAATATGATTCAGGAGACTGGTTTCATCTTTTCCTGCATTGCGATTTTGTTAAATTTATATCTGAATGAAATTCAATGGGGTCCATAGAGACCATATCTTCATCCATAGGATCCCAAGTCCCATTCTATTCTTTTTCTTATATTTTTTTAATGAAAATTCTTTATGACCAAGTTGGAACTTAATAGCAAATCTGCTTCATTATTTCTTTTCAGATAATTTGTGAGCAGAAGAGAACTAAGCAGGTTTTCAAAGATGTTGGAATATTTTGTGCATGACCACCTCGTGGTATATTGGATTAGAAAGGAATAGAAGAGCTTTTCATGCTTCATTAGAATGTTGGAGGACATTATCTTTGATGTTAAGCATAATTAGTTAAAATGGTCTTCCATTACTTTGGTTGGCTGTGAAAGGAATTTATCTGTTTTTAGGTATGCTTGAAAAATGTAATTTACAAATTTTATAATGATCATCTTGAGTTTATAAGTTTTGATGTTCTGGTGAAATAATGACAACTTTTTGGTTATGTGCTACTATGGCTGTCAACAATGGTTCTGGAGAATCCTAACTGACTTATTGTTGTACACTCTACCGAGGCATCGGAGATGAGCTCCCTCTATGAATTTCTGAAGATATCTTCATTTTCTTTGTTTTTTGGGCCAACAGAAACCTATATCCTTGAAAAGTTATAAATAATCAGACCCCGAGTTACCGAACATCGACAGGTTTCCTACTGAGATTTAATGTTTTTAACAGTTTAAATCCATCTGTCATCATCCATTGGTCAAGTGTGTCATTTTGCATGCAGACCTGCTCAAAGACCTATGTTCTTTATTACCACACTAACATCAAAATGTACAAGCAATGGGACAAAGACCACCCTCTTTATCTAGATGAAGAACACATTTTCCTGCTTTTTTTCCCTATGACATGATTTCAAGAGCCTCTCTAGTTTGTCCAAGAATATTGAATACAGTAGCTGCTATATGTGATGGTGTCAAGCCAGCCTCTGATAATTGATCAGCTGGTGATCCATGGTCAATGTACCTATCTGGAAGAACCACCGGTCTCCACTGCACCCAAGAAGTTCCAAATCAAAATCAATATCCTGAATGACTTTTAACATAACCACATCTTTGATGATACTATAAGACAATGGATCTTACCTTTGTTGTGCCATCAAGGAGGCCATCAAGTGACATGAACTGAGCAACATGAGAGCCAAATCCCCCGATGGAGCCTTCTTCGACTGTGATAAGCAGCTCATGTGATCTAGCTAGGCTCCGAATGAGGGCATGATCCAATGGCTTGCAGAAGCGCGCATCAGCAACTGTTACTTTCAGGCTATGTTGCTCTAGCAGGGAAGCAGCAGCCAAGCAGCCTTGAACAGCTGCTCCATACCCCAGAAGTGCCACCCTCTCACCCTCAATCAGTATCCTTCCTTTGCCCACCTGAAATGCCTGTTAATCTATTTGTCCTCATGATTGTTATGTGAGCTCAAACAAGTTGAAGGGTCATGATCTCCTTAACAAATACCTCAAGAGGGACACCCTTGTTTCCTGCTGGTAGTGGAACACCAACCCCATTACCTCTAGGATATCGGAAACAAGATGGCCGGTCATCGATGGCTGCTGCAGTGGCAACCATGTGAAATAGTTCGGCCTCATCTGAAGGAGCCATGACGACCATGTTTGGCAGGCATGCCATGTATGTGACATCGAATGATCCACAATGAGTTGGGCCATCAGCCCCAACGAGTCCAGCTCGATCCATTGCAAACCTTACCGGCAGTTTCTGCAAATCCACATCATGTATCACCTGCATCACGAAACTGAAACATAAACCTCTCGCAATTCTAAATGTATTTTGGTGAGATTTTGTTTCAAATGCTTATGAAATGGAACAGTTGGCTTATGATTATATCTCAAGTTTTCATACTTTTGCAGCAAATTCTAGAGAAGAAATGCAGCGAAAGGCATCGACTTGCCTGATCATAAGCTCGTTGCAAGAATGATGAGTAGATTGCGCAAAAAGGCTTAAGGCCTTCACAGGCTAGACCAGCAGCAAATGTGACAGCATGCTGCTCTGCAATTCCAACATCAAAACACCTTGTCGGAAAGCGGCGAAGAAAGTAGTTGAGACCTGTTCCCCCTCCATTGCTGCATGAATTGCAACAATATCTTTGTCCACCTCTGCTTCAGATATCAAAGCCTCAGCAAAGTAGTTTGTATAAGACTGAGTCTTGGTACTAGATTTGAATTGCTTTCCAGTTGATGGATCAAATTTTGCAACACCTGCAGGGGAAAATGCAGATTATAACCTAAAGACATTACCACTGACTAGAGCCTAATCCTCAAAATCTCCATCACTCTGCATTCCTCCATGGCATTCAGTCATTACCATGATACTTGTCAGCAGCTCTCTCCGCATAGGGGTATCCTCTTCCTTTCTCAGTCACAACATGGATGAAACTGGGCCTGTTGTTTTGTGCTCTTAACCTCTTTGAGAATGGTGACGAGGTCATCCATGTTGTGACCATCAACTGGACCTATGTAGTAGAGACCAAGCTCTTCGAACAAGGTTGAACCAGATCCACTAATCATTCCTCGAGCATACTCATCAACTTTTGCAGCTAGTTTATGCATTGAGCCACCAATCTGCTTTGTGACTCCCTAAAAAAAGTTCAAACAGACAATTCAGATTTTTATGATTGCAGAAAAGAAATAACTAGTGCTTTTGGCTGCATCTAATGCTTGTTTGTGCCACAAGAATTGATTCTAGTTCCTCAGCAGACAATACTGAAGAAATGCCCTGGTACGACCATTATTTCCAGTGAATCTAGTGCCAATGATAAGCATCAACTTGCCTTGGATAGGACAAGAGGGGAGAACAAAGAGCACTCACATGGAGGTCAGCAGGAGTGATCTGAAAGAACCAATAAAGTCCCTCAAAAGCTTTGGCAATAGATAAGAATCATTGGTAAGGTTCCCTCAACCAAAAAATATCAAAAATAAAGCAGGATCCATATAGCCAACTTGGTGTGATAAGCCTTGTTATCATACCTATGTTAAAGTGGAAATTAGATTGCAAAATCTAGTTCGATAGCAACGTCAAGAAAGTGGGGAACAGTCTTGCAAAAGACACTTGATCAAATTTTTGTAAATGTCCATGTACAAGAGCAATTCTTTAAAAATTTGATCTAGAATTCAGTTGAGTGAAGCTCTGGTCAGAAATTTTTCTAAATTTTTGGCCTTGTAGCCTTATTTTACTCTCTCTTAGATAAGGAGGAGAAAAATGAACATAACCACACTGGCACACTCACATCACCCATCCACCCAAAGTTAAAAGAAATATATGCTTTTACTTACCTTAGCTACCTCCCTGAGTTCTCTTAGAGGTCGGCTAGACTGCAATCTACTGAGAGCACTGCTCAAAGCTCCAACAGGTGGTATAGGCCCATCAAGATTTGCAGTGGGCAGAGAAACCTGCTTGTTGTCATTCAGTATGACAATCATGTCTGAATCAAGATATCCAGCATTGTTCATAGCCTCATACGCCTGTCCGGCGGTCATGGCTCCATCCCCTATTACTGCGATCACATTGTTTTTTCTTCCCTTTAGATCTCTCCCAACAGCCATCCCTAATCACCAGAAAGCATTTCATGTATTGGAAGCAATGAATAATTGATGACATAATGGTTGCTCATCATTCTCAGAGTAGTGGAACCTCAAGACCAAGAAAATTATGTCACCATGTATACTTAAAACCAGAAACTAAAAGTTCAGTTGATATGGATGTTAATAATCATGATTTCTATTATGAACTACCTAATGCTTTGAGAAAAAGGTATAGGATCCAAAGGTACCAAGGGCCGCCGAGATACTGGTGGAACTGTGACCAGCACCAAAGGAGTCATACTCACTCTCTGAGCGTTTAGTGAAACCAGACAAGCCATTTGTCTGTCTCAAAGTTGGCATCTTGTCTCTCCTCCCTGTCAAGATCTTGTGTGGATATGACTGCAAAAACATCAAACTCTTAGAACACTTGGTCTTGCTCCTTTTCCATATAAGAACAATCTTATTTGAATACTTGATTGAGAAATACAAAATAAAATCATAACTATATATTAAAGTTTTCAAGCAGCCATCATCATTGTCTCCATTAGAAGAAAACCGCAAGACAGTATAGAAGAAAAAGAACAATTAAGGAACAGAAAAGAACCTGGTGGCCAACATCCCAGAGTATCTTATCTTGAGGAGCATTGAAGACATGGTGGAGGGCAACTGTTAGCTCAACCACACCAAGGCTCGAGCCAAGATGACCTCCGGTTTTTGAGACATGGAAGATGATGTCCGAACGGAGCTCATCCCCCAGCTGCTTAAGCTCCTACACGAAATAAAATGATCATTTTAACTTCAGCATCATATGCCACACTGATCTTTTGCAGAGATCCCTAGCAAACATTTCAGAGAATAGCTAAAGGGTGGTTTTGGGCACTCCTTAGCTCACCTTGATTGAGAGATTCTTCATATGGATGGGATAGTTGATAGTGTCCAAGAGAGGAGTTGGTGGTCTCTGTGAATGATACTCTCCATGCTCTGATAGTGATGCACAAACACATGGCCTTTTCCTAGTCTGCAAAACACCACAAAAACAACCCATTTGATCCACTGATACATCCTACTAATTGCAAGTTTATAAGCAGCTTAAGTCTAAAAACATGTTATAAGTAATTTAATTCTTAATTATGATTGTCTGTGTCTTAGACTACCTTGATGGTCATTTTATTCGGATTATCCGTTATAAAATCTTCAGAAAGATTCAAAAAATTCCTCAACTTCAATTCGACCGTTATATTTTATAACTAACAATCAAGCCACTCATAAAACTCTGTATTACATCATCAAACTTCCATCTAAAGAACACTCATAAAACTCTGTATTACATCATCAGAATTTCATCTAAAGAAACTGCAAGGGACTTGCAATGGTTTGAAAATCAGAAACAGTTATCTGAAGGAAACTTAAAAAATAATAATTAAACAAAGAACAAATTTGGAAGGTGGAGCAAACTAACCTTGAGAAGTCTATACTGATGTTGGTGGGAATGGAGGTCAGCACCTCCAAGCCAGTGGGGACACAGAAGAGAGGGCATCAGGGAAGGAAGAGAATGTAGAGAGAGCCATAGGATTTAGGAAGCAACAATAGATACCACAATAGCAGAGGAGGAGGACAGACAGAGAGGAAGTGCTAGTGGGCTATATAGAGACGCAAGAACAAGGGAAAAGAGAAGGTAAAGACCGTCATGCATGTTGGATGATGATAGGGTGCACGACGAAAAATGAGAGAGAGAGGGGGCAATGGGCAAGGTGTTGATGCATGTGGCTGGTATTAATTTGCCACGTTCGAACCCCACTTACCATCCTTCCATTGCTTCCGTCCCCATGAACCTGCTCTGGCCGACGCAGTCGACAAAATATGGGCACCCGGGTCTCATTGGGCCACCTCATCAGAAATCCGCAAAGGATAACGTGGATGGATGCACTCAGGAACAAGAAAATGTGATGCATTCAAGAAAGGAAAATGTTAAGGAACCAAAAGCAGGGTGCTCATATCTACCGTGATTTTTACCGAGATATTTGGTTGGATGGATATTTGGCTGAGATTTATCTAAGATATGATTAGGAATTAAATAATTCCAAGAATGGATCATGCGTGACGTGCATTTTTAAAAAATATTTATAAAATTATATTTCATCTCAGACTTGATGTTGATTTTTTTGGCCATTATGGATAGAATTGGACAGGGATCCAAAATGAAATGTACTATGTTGGAAGGTCAAATCACAAATCAAAATTTTGGATACTATAATTTAATCATATAATATTTGATTGAGATAATTTTTTTTAAAAAAAATCAAATAAAATTTTGGATATCT
>KE505607.1:139856-157585 GCA_000441515.1 Elaeis oleifera | reverse complement strand
CCTTTTTTTTCTTTTCTTTCTTTTTTTTTTTCTTTTTTCTTTCACGGGATAGAGGACCCTACGGTCCTCTTTCTCTTCTCTTCTTTCACGGAACAAGGGAGCTCTTGCTGAAAAAAATGACAGTTTCAAGCATGCATTTTAAAAATCTTTTAACGGAAGACACTAGATTAAATATTTTAATCTATAAATCATACTATAGATCAGATTTAAAACTACCTACTTAGGATCGTATAACATGAATTTATGCATAATTTGATTTAAATATTATGGATCATATTAATAATCAGGTAGATCACATCTATAAAAGGCATACCACGTAAGTAGATCTTATTTACTAAGATCAAATCTCTTATCAGAGCTCGGGTAGATGATCATTGCTGCTGATAAATGTAGTAGAGGTTCTTCCCAGATGCTTGTAGCCGCACAGGATGTTTGGCCTCTACGAAAAGTTCATTTGAAGATCTGATGCTGATCGATCTTCTCGAGAGTGCTAGCTCATGCAAAAAATTTTTGATGGCTGATTGTGCTCCTTCGAATCTCCTGGATACTTCCAAAAGATGTGAAGGATGCTAAGGAGGATGAAGGTTTGTGGAAGGAAGGAGGAGAACTCTTCTTCTCTTTTGTTTTCCACTCACCCAAAATCCTAGAACAGATTCTAGGTCTCTCACCCAAGAGGAGTTAGATCTCCTCTAACCTCACACGCCAAAGATGGCTTTCCACCCCAAGACCTCATGCTCCACTTCTCAGATTATCTCACGATGAAAAGTATTTGAATTTTGTCACACAAAATTCAGCCCTTCTTAAGGTGGGCATGGATAGGTAGACAAGGATAAAGATCTAGGTTGTTTTAGTTCAAATTCAAACTATTTTGAATTCAAACCCTTAACCACTTAATCCTTATCTTTTGGGTATTGAGATGGGGTGACAAAAAGACCTTTGGCATGATGTTTTCTCATGCAAATTTTGAATTGCATTGAGATAGGTGGCATGGATAAAGGGTGTCACATGAAAGGATGAGTCCAATCAAAATTGGACTCTAGGGTTTATCCATTTATATCTTCATCCTAATCAAATTAGGTTAGACCCAATTAAATAACTTGAATCTAATTTAATTAGGTACTAAATCAACTTAATTAAATCTTAATCAAATTAAATTTAATCAAGCTCAAGTCTTGATCCAATCAGGAATCAAACACTCTTAGCGATTATGTCATCTCATAACCTAATTGGATCAAACCTAATTGAATCCAATTCAATTAGACTTGATCCAAAGTATATTGCTCAATCAAATTGAGCTAATCAGCAATCTAATTACTAATTAATCCTCCAATAATTTATTAATTCTTATCGAATTAATTCATTATAATTTTTACATAAGGTTAGCCATCAATCATATTGACATTTATACCCTTGAACGATTCTCAATCATCGATCAGCTATCTGATCAGTCAGAAACTTCTTTTGAGTGTGATTCCATAGATTTGAACCTAAACTAGTAGCACAAGAATAAATTTTTATACCAATCGATGTGACCATCTAGCAATGATACCCGACGTTCGGATAGGCCAAATGCTTGCAAAGTAACATTCAAGAACCCTGAATAATAGTTACCGTATAATTCATCTCTTTGACCCTCAGCGCTTAGGATGACTCAGAGTTAAACTATCAACTTATAATTAGTACATCCATAATGTATCTCAACCTCATAAATTCTATGACTCCTCACAAGGACTACCCTAGCTAAGATTTTGCTGAATTGAAACACGATGTAGCACTTACTCCTAAAATCAGAAGCAGTCAATCCCATCTTGACTCACACACCGACTTCGCAAGTACTTGATTATATCCAAAAATTTTATCACTGAATTAAAATTTAGATAGTCAGACACCAAAGCACAATGAGTTGCTTGCAAGTCACCATGGTGATCTTAGGTCGAAGGGACATATATATCCATATCCATTGCGAGCTACTCTTGACAGCAGAATGCTCCGCAGTTGGATCACGTTCAATGAGATGTACTTCGACATCTCACCTGCATGCCATATCAATATCTCCACACTCCGTGGTTAAGAAGACCACCAATCCTTATGGTGCACAACGACCTACATTTGATAAAGCTATCGTCCTAGTAATAGCATATCATTTAATCGCAAACACTTTTAAGGACTAAACGATAAATCCTCCTTTATCGATTAAAATAGTCCTAAGGACTTCATCACAACACAGGAGTTCATAAAAAAGATGCATAATTATGATGAAAAGTTAATAATTTTATTAATAATAATTCATATACAATTTACATATATGAGCACAACCATCATAGGCTGACGATTGGCTTTGGGACATAATTTTCAACAACTCCCACTTGAACTAAAGCCAATCAGTACAGTATCGTATATCCATTTTTAAATTGTGATCATCGAACTCCTTGACACCAAAGACTTTAGTCAATGGGTCAGTTAGGTTCTCCTTTCCTTCGATCTTTTGAAGCTCAATGTCATCTCGATCCACGATCTCTCGAACAAGATGGTAGTGGCATAGAATATGCTTGGTATGTTGATGAAACTTCGATTTCTTCGCTTGAGCAATGGCTCCAGTACTGTTATAGTACAACAAGATAGGACCATCAATGGAGGGTGCCACTCTGAGCTCGTTGATGAACTTTCGCAACCACACAGCTTCCTTTGCAGCATCAGATGCCGCGATATACTTTGCCTTGCAAACTGAGTCGGCTATAGTGTGTTGCTTGAAATTTTTCAGCAGATTGCTCCACTGTTCAGAATAAAGATGTATCTCGATATGCTCTTGCTATCATCATGATCTGACTGAAAGTCAAAATCTGTAAATTCCATAAGTTTCAAGTCAGATTCTCCAAAAATGAGCCACTGGCCTTTAGTATTTTCAAATACTTAAGGATGATTTTTACAACCTTCCAATGATTTTCATCCAGATCAGACTGATACCTACTCACTACCCCTACTAAGTAGGCAACATCCAATCTCGTATATGTCATGGCGTACATTATAGATTCCACTATTGAAGTATACGAAATTCTATTCATATGCTCTCTTTCTTAAGAGGTTGTCGGATAATCCCTCTTAGAAAAAAAATTTCATGGCCTATCGGAAGATAGTCTTTTTTTGAAATTCTTCGTGCTGAACTATTTTAGCACGATGTCTATGTACGTGGATTGAAACAATTCAAGTAACCTCTTAGATCTATCTTTATAGATCTTCATCTCCAGGATATAGGATGCTTTTTCTAAATCCTTCATGGAGAACTGAGACGACGGCCAAACCTTTATTATCTACAATGCAGGGATATCATTCTTGATTAAGAGAATGTCATCTATATACAAAATAAGAAATATAATTATAGAACCATTTGTCCACTTGTAAATGTAGGGTTCTTCTCCATTCCTAACGAAGCCATACATTCTGATCACTTTATCAAAATGCATGTTCCAACTCCTAGATGTCTGCTTCAATCCATAAATAGATCTCTGGAGCTTGCACACATTAGACTCATCTGTAGATGTGAACTCTTCAGGTTGTTTTATATACACCTCTTCTTCCAACTCTCCATTTAGAAAATAATTTTTATATCCATTTGTCAGATTTCATAGTCTAGATGTGCCACTATCACAAGCATAATCCATATGGATTTGAGCATTGACATAGGAGAAAATGTCTCGTCATAGTCAATACTATAACATTGACGATATCTTTTGGCAAACAGATAGACTTTATAGATCTCTATCTTCTCGTCTGCATCTCTTTTTCTTTGAAAATCTATTTACATCTTATAGATTTTATCCCTTCAGGTGGATCAATTAATATCCATACATCATTGACCTTTATAGATTCCATTTCAGACTTTATGACCTCAAGTCATTTATCAGAGTCAGATCTTTGCATTGCATCCATGTAGGTGATTGGATCCTCATTATTCTTATCGAGTTCAACAGGATCACCATCTCAGATCAAAAATTATAGTATCTATCTGACTGATGCAGTACTCTACTGGATCTCCTCAATGGTGCATCTACAATAGGCTCAGAATTTGATCTAATCAACTCTAGTTCTGTAGATTCTCTAGATTGTGGTGGTTCTTTTATCTGTCGAACTTCATCAAGTTCAACCTTTGAGGTATTAGTTCTTTCTCCAAAAAACTTTTTTTCTAAAAAGATTATCTTAAGGCTGATGAACACCTTTTGTTCATCGGTAAGGTAGAAATAATATCCTTTAGTTTCTTTTGAATATCCTATAAAAAGATATTTATTAGACCTAGGTCCAAGCTTGTTTGTTATTAATTAAACATTTGACATAAGTCGGATACCCCCAAATTCTAAGGTGTGAGAGTACTGACTTACATCCTGTGCATATCTCATATAGTATTTATTTATAGACTTACTCAAAATTCTATTAAGTATATAACAAGCTGACTCTAGTGCATATCCGCAAAAAGAGATCGACAGACTAGTAAAGTCTATCATGGATTGAACCATATCCAACAGGGTTCGATTCCTCCTTTTAGACATACCATTATGTTGTGGTATCCCAAGAGAGGTCCATTGCAAAAGAATCTCATTCTCTCCTAGATATGTCAGAAACTCACTGAAGAGATATTCACCCCTTGGTCAGACCGAAGAGTTTTAATACTCTTTTCAATTTATTTCTCTACTTCATTATGAAACTGTTTGAATATTTCAAACGATTCAGACTTGTGTTTTATCAAGTAGACATATCCATGCCAAGATAGATCATCAATAAATGTAATGAAGTAGTAATACCCACCTCTGATACTTGTGTTCATAAATTCACTTACATTAGTATGTACGAGATTTAGAACTTCACTAGCTCATTCATCTTTTCTAGTAAAAGATGACTAGATCATCTTTTCAAGTAGATAAGACTCGCAGGTTGGCAATGATTTGCAATCATTGACTTCGAGGATTCCCTCTTGAGTCAATCTGTTCATCCTATTCTTGTTAATATGACCTAACCTACAATGTCAAAGGTAGGCATCCGGGATATTATCCATCTTAGGATATTTATTTGACTTGTACATTACATTAGACCGAAATATAATATAAATGCCATTGTTAATTGTCCATTCATCACAGTGACACCATTCAAAATGATATCATAAATTTTTCTTTATTAAAATTTCATAACTGCTCTTGGCCAAAAGGTCTACAGAAATTACATTTAATAAGAAACTAGGACAAAAGTGACAATCACAAAGAACAATGACATGAGAATTGAATATAAGCTTGATAATTTTTAAAGCTAGAACTGAAACTGATCTTCCATCTCCAATATTCAAGAATCTCTCACCTCTCCAAATCTTCTACTAACTTGAAATCCCTGCAATGAATTACAAATATTAATATTACTACCAGTATCTAATACGCAAGTCATTGTATCATAAATAGAAAAGTTATAAGGTGTTATCATATAATTATCTTGCCTAACAATTGCTTGCTTCTTTTTCTTATTCGACCTATTTGGATCAAGAGAGGCAATGTACTAAAGATAATTCCTCTTTCAATGACCTTGCTTTTTATAGTAGAAGCACTCTGCCTAATTCTGATCAGATTTAAACTTCTTAGTCTGACCCCCAGCACACTACACCTTTTATTTTATTCTTTTCATTCTTAAAGGGACGATGCCCCACCAAAGAAGATCCTCCCACTACATTCACTGTCTCTTTGTGGAGTTGGTGATCCTTCTCAAAAGTCTGCAGCAATCTCAGTAAATTTTGGTAATTGACTGCAGGCTTCGTCATTCTATAATGACTGAGAAATGGGAGGTAGGACTTAGGTAAGGAGTTCAAAATCGCATCTTTTTCAAGCTATTTGTGTAAGAGAAAGCCGAGTTTGCTCAGACACTTGATCTGTTCGATCATGTACAATACATGATCGATGACTGACGCTCCTTCCCTCATCCAAGTGTTGAAGATGGGACAACTAATCTTGTGCCTTTCAACATTGTCGGGAGTGCCGAAGGATTCGTTCAACACTTATAATATTTTCTCCAGCTGAGCATCCTCGAATTTGTGGCTGAACTCATCGTTCATCGCCACCAGCATAATATAACGTACTGTGGTACGATCGTTGAGCCACTTCTGATAAGCATCTCAGACCACACCGTGTGTGTTCTGGGCATGCTCTTTCGGTGTCAGATCTATAAGCACATATAAGATCCACTCATCCTCCAGGACTATTTCAATTTTTGATACCAACTATCGAAATTGGATCCTATCAACTTATCACAATTTAATAATGATTGGAGTGACAAGGTGGTGGCCATAACTGCATAAAAGAAAATAAAACCTAATTAGTATATGAATTTTAAGCCTAAAGACTTGGACTTTAGTCTAAAGGTTCTCCCACTATTTTATATGAATTGGTAGCCTCTACCTCCAATTCAAAAATTATCTTAATTTTTTAGTGGGTACTAGACTACACACGGACCCGACTTTGATCGGCCAATCCATGTGCATCTGTGGATACGTTCTTAACCAATTATTTCTCTAAACAACTTCTAGTAAATAATTTTTCCCCAGGTACCTTTTCAATAAGCTTTGGCTTCCACTAAAAGGTCTAATTAGGTCCAACCATTAATATAATCATACTCAGTACATCTAACTAATGAATGATTAGGTCCAACTTTGGTCGGCCAACTTGACCATCCATCAGAGAGATACGACTAAGTGATCATAATATGAATGATAATTCTAATAGCAGATAAGCACCAGGCCTTTGAGCTTCCAATGATTATCAGACTAATGGACCCATTATCATCCAACTTAATAGAAGGCTATAATCTAGTTATCTCCATAACTATTTCATTTTAAAGACCTAATAATTTGAAAATTTAGTTAACATATTTTAATAGAAAGAGGAAAAATTGACCTACAAGTCGTAAGTCCTTCCACTGATTTCACCAAGTCAGATAAAAAAGACTAGAGACAAGTCGGTCTAGGGGCACCTAAATCAGTCATATTGATTTACCTATGCAGCATGGGTTAGCTCGAATCAATGAGCAATCTAATCAAAAGCTGATTAACCACATTAGCCTGGTAAGTGAGATCGATGAGAGGGTCTGCCAAACTTGCCTTAGACACTATCGAAATGATCAGGTAAGTGGGTTGCCAATTAAAATCATCGATCATAATGCCGTACTTACCTTAGACTCTAATTAATTTATCAGTTTCAATTTGGTTTGCCCAAAGACTCGGGCTTGACCATTGAGCCACGATCAGCTCCACTTGGTCTAATCAAAGACATGGACTCGACCAACTACAACTATTGTATTTGATCTAAAAAAACTCTGATTTAATCTAATTCAATTTTTGTTAGATTTAATCAATTTTTCTATTTAATCTATTTAATTCTAACCTTAGCTCTAACCTAATTAAAAGGATCTGATCAAACTAACCCATAGACCCATGTTTATTCAAATATCTTTAGATCTTTATTCATAATTCTAGATCTAAAATATTCAACTCTTAATTTTAATTAAATATATAATCCACATAGATTTTGAAATAATTTAATTATAAATATTTATATTATTTATGTAAAAAAATTATTCTGAAACTTAGTCGGCTCAACCCTGGATTGAGCCAGCTCACTTCAGTGAATCGACCAAGTTCTGAAACTTAACTGACTCACTGTAAATAAATAGTAATCTGTTTCATGCATCTGCTACAACTGGGTCAGCTTAGCAGAAAATTGGACTGACTAACTAGGGGACTGAGTCGATTAAGTTCAAAACTGAGTGGCTTAACAGGCATGCCAGCAACTATTACAAAGTTTTAGATCTGACAAATTTCACATAAACCGAATAAAATCAATCATAAATGAATTTTTTAGATCTCATCTAAACTTTTTATGATTTCAGATTCTATTTTTTATGATTAAAATAATTTTAATTATTAAGATTATATGTTATTATTTTCATACAATTTGTATCACATATAACAAATCTTAGGATTTCAATATCTAAGATTTTACAGAAAATAATTTTCTTCCTTTGGCATCCTTCTTCATGGGAATTAATCACTTGGCATACCTACACATCATAAGAATATCCCATCAAATAGAAAGAGAGGGTCTTTAAACTCTACTTGCTCCTATGATCGGACGACCTGGTGATAAACCCAATCCGAGTACTTGGCTACTTGGATCATCTAATCTAATATATAACTAATTAGATGAGAGCATAAAAATTATTTAGATCTTATCTAAATAATAAGAAATCAGATTTAAATAAATATAAATTCATATCATACAAAATCCATGCTCTGATACCAACTGAAGAAAAAACTGATAGTTTCAAGCATGCATTTTAATTTATTTTAGAAGTAGATACTAGATTAAATATTTTAATCTATAAATCATACTATAGATCAGATCTAAAACTACCTACTTAGGATCATATGACATAAATTTTATGCATAATCTGATTTAAATATTATTGATCATACCAATAATCAGGTAGATCACATCTACAAAAGGCATACCACGTGAGTAGATCTTATCTACTGAGATTAGATCTCTTATCAGAGCATGGGTAGACGATCATTGCTACTAATAAATATGATAAAAAGGTTCTTCTTAGATGCTCACAGCCACACAGGTGTTAGAAAGCGGTGGTTTAGTATATGTAGTTTAGAAATTTTGATAAACCAAATTTATGCAGCAGAAATAAATAAATTAAAACTCTTTTAATTTAAATCAAGTACTAGATTAGATCTGAAAATTATGCTTAGGATCTTAATATGAATATGTCATCATGAATCTAAAATCTGAAATCAAAATAAAAGGTGAGTAAAGTAAATCTAAAGATCTGATCTCCATACCTTCGGATCCTACGGATGTCCAGGGTATGAGTCGTGGCCGCGCAAGTACTCGACCTTTATTGGTATCCACATGGAGATGCCTGATCAGAGCACTGAGACCACTGATATGCTAGCACCTTATAGATCTCGCTCCTCAGCTTTGGATCTTACCCCATTGCTATTAGAAATAATTGAACAGGACCTTGCACAAATCTTTTGCGCTGAATTGTAAGGATTCTTCTAGATCACCAAAAAAATCAAAAATTTTCTTGATTTCTTTCTCTCTCTAAAGCCTCTCCCTCAAATCTCTATCTGCAGGTGGAAGTAGGCAATGAGAATAAGGAGGAAGAAAGCATTGAGGAGGAACAAGGGGCAGCAGGAAGTTACACTAACTTCCCAAGCGCACGCAGAAAATCCCATCCACCTTCACACCCACTTTTATTTTATCATACAAAATTTTTAATGTTCCATGCCAAAATCAGATAAGAATTAGTTAGGCTTTATCCCTATCTAAATAGGTATCCTAACTAATCAAGAAACATCAAGAAACTAGTAACTACCTCCTCCCAAACATCCCATGCGTGCATGTGAAAAACCAATGAGAAAAATCACCACCCATCCTCTTTTTGGTTAGCCAAATAGAGAGAGAAGTCTAGAGAATCTGAGCTCAAAGGATTAGGTTCAATCTAGTTCAAACTAGATCCAAATCAAGTTCACATCGAGCCCGAATCAAATCAAATTCGAAAGACTGTCAAACCTGATCCAATCATAATTGAAATCTAAATCTGATTTGGATAATTGAATCTAATTAGCATTAAATTAAATCAAATCTAATTAAATTAAATCTAATTTAAATTAATTAAGACTTAATCCATAATTTAATCGATCTTCATTAAATTATAACATTTGTAATTAAGTCCCTATGCTAACAATTAGCAGTTGCTACATCTATAATACTTACAAATTAGCAGTTTCTAAAATTCAAACTATCAATCTAATTGATAATTCAAATATGATCCAAACTATTAATCAAGTCATGCTCCTTTGTATGTGATCCCTCAGATTCTATTCTATCTGATAGTGAGATATATCGTGATCTCCATCATGATATTATCGAAACTCCTTTCGATGGGTTGGAACGATTTCAACTCATCCTAATAAGGATTATTGATCTAAAAATGATCCTAGAGAGTTCTCATGATCCACCGATGATGCCTAGCAGTATGTTGTGATAACCTAGTATAATAGAAGAATGAATCCCTAGGTGTAGTTACTGTATGATACAGTCTCTTTATCGTGAGTTCCGACTAGATGGAGGTCATGGAGAGCTCGTCAAACTCCATCGTCAGTTATATGCTAGATTGGCTTGACTCGAGTTTATCTGTGAATTTCGTGAAAACTCTTTTCCAGCATTCACACTTGCTCTAGCCAGAGACTTTCTAAACTCAATCTTGTGAATCGCGTGGGACTACTCTTTTCTATTAAGATCGATAGATTCTATCTAAATGCATCCTACTCTAAAAAGTGAATCTGAACCTATAATAGCTAACATACACAGCAAGGATCTGAATGGCTAGGGATCAAAAAATATGCAGTCAAACTAAGTATCCTCACTGCGAATAGCCAATACACCTCAGGTCAAAGGATCAGTCACACCATTGCAGTATCAAGAAAATCACTGACGAGTGAGTAGATATCCAAGTAGTTTCTCGTGTTGGCCACGCTTAGTGCAAATTATTCTCTAACAACCACCTGACTCTCACCTTAATATCCCTACACTGCAAACTCGAGACTCATCTACCCAGAAGGGAGGAGATCCATGCACCGATCTAAATAGATTGATCACTGTCCTCCATGACGATCCTATAATCAGAAGTATTTAGAAATTATTCACTAATGATGTATGTCTCAAATTCTTAATATCTTGAGAATATACAAAATTATCTTTGTTAATTTTTAGGATAAATCATGGATACATACAATATGTTTGGTAATAAAAAATTATCCGATAAATACAAAAATATATCCTAAAAAAAGGTATGCGTCAGTCAAGATTGGCTTCTAGGGCATACATCTATCAAACTTTCACTTGCACTAATGCCAATCTACCATATATCTGAGCTCCATCTTCTGAAGACAGGCTTCGATCTTTAGCTGGCTAAGTGACTTGAGCCTACCATATCCTATGTGGAGTTTACTCTCTGCACCTTTATGTATTTCTACTCGAGGTAATCATATATATCTCTGCTCTATGTGCTTGAACTTCTGGTGAGACTTTAGCTCTTTAGCGAGGGATATGGGCTATTATCTTTGTAGTACAGTGTCATGGTATCCAATAGCATGATATCCAGTTTTGCAACTATCATAAGAACTAGAATGCATCCTGCACATCTACAGCATACTCAACTTTCATTGGTCGTTGCTTAGAACCCTTCCAACATACTGAACCAACATAATTCAAGAATACATACTGATGTAGATATTCTACCATCAGTATATCCTTCCACTCTTAGCTCTAACCCTTCTTCAAAAATCGAGAATAATCTCTTAGTGCTTCTCAAGTACCTAGGGATATTTTCACAATAATCCAATACTCTCAGCTTAGATTCGATAAATATCTACTCGTGACTCTCACAGCAAGATATACCAAGTTGAGTACAAAGCATGGCATACACCTATACCCAAGAGGATAGCAAACCTCTCTTGAAGGTTTCTATACTGAACTCTTTCAGCACTTCTTCTATGTATATATATATGAAAATCCAAATATCCTTTTATATCTATCTTTATAGACCTTTATTCCTAGAATACAGGATGCTTGCATTGTTAGAAAATGTAGACGATTTTATGTGTGTATTTGAAACTTTTTGAATAAATTATAATGAAAGATAATTAGATTAATCAAATTAATCTAACAGGTATATGATTTAATCATCAAATCAACCTACTCTAGGATCTATCATATGATATGTTGCATATAAAATCTAAAATAATCATATAATAAAATCTGCATGCATGGATGTAAGCAGTAGATCACATCTACTTCTAACCTGAGTTCAGAACTCCATATCTGAACATGGATCGATGATTGTCAATATTGAGAACATGGTAGAGAGGGTCCTCACTGATTGCTCGCAGCCACATACATGTCCGGCCTCTACAAAAAATCCACTCGAAGTCCCGATCTGATCGATCTTTTCGGGAGTGCTAGCTCGCGAAGACCTTCTTCTTGACTGATCTGGATCCCTTTTTCAAATCTTTGAAACCTGTTTAGAGGTTGAAAATGGACTTCTGGAGGAGATAAAGAGGTAGAAGAAAGATGAAGAAGAAATTATTTTCTCTCATTTTTCTCTCTTCCCAAATCCTGAGGACTAAACCCTAGGTTTTTTGATCTTGCGCTCACCTAAGAGAAGAGAACACTTCTCTCCCATTTCACCAAGAACCCACACCCCAAAGCCCCTTAACGTAGAGAACTCCTTCTCTACTATCTTACACATACAAAGAAACAATAAAAGCCCCTTTATTGGCATGTAATAAGTAAGGATGAAGAGTCCTAGGTTTGTTGGACTCTTACTTGCCTTTTATCGCCTTCTCTCAATTCCCATGCCCAAAAGAATATATGACACCCCTTCTTTTACTTTTCCAAGGTGAAACCAGATCCTATCTGATTTCTCATAGTGAGAAACCCCCATGTTGTCACACAAAATAAGAGGAATAAAAAGAAGTGGCATGGAGAGGTTATAGATAATGTCAAACATTATCTAAAAGGTATTTTATTTCAAATCAGATTTGAACATACCATTTAAAATCAGATTTTAACCAAATTTGGATGTGAGATAGAGAAGGGAAAGGACTCTTTGGCATAAGAAAATCTCAAGCAAAAACTATTTGTACATGAGGAAATATGGCATCAAACTTTGGTGCGCAAGGGAGAGAGAGTCTAATCCTCTTTGCTCAATCAAATTCAGCTAATCAGCAATCTAATTGCTAATTAATCCTCCATTAATTCACTAACAGTTCATGAATAAATTTATTACAATTTTGTATAAGGTTAATCATCAATCGAATTGATGATTAAGCCTTTGAACGATTCTCAATCATTGATCAGCCACATGATCATTCAAAAACTTCTTTTGAGTGTGATCCCATAGGTTCGAACCTAAGCTGGTAGCATAGGAACAAATTTTTGAACCAATCGATGTAACCATCTAGCAATGATGACTTGACATCCGGATAAATCGAATGATGGTAAAGCAACATTCAAGAATCTATTGGCATATGGTTACCGTATAATTCATTTCTTTAATCCTAATGCTCGAGGATGACCTAAGATTTAACTGTCAATCCTAGATAAGTCATATATATTGTATTTCAATCTTTCAAACCCATCACATAGATTATCTGGATCCAGATTTTACTAAATTAAATACATTGATATATTAACTCCCACCAATTCGGAGGGATCAATCCCATCTTGATTTATGCACCGACTTGATAAGTACTTGACTGCACCCAGAAATCTTCCATCACTGAATTAGAAACTCAGTTAGTCTGACACCAAAGTACAGTGAGTTACTTGTAAGTCATCTTGATGATCTCAGATCGGAGGAACACTTATACCCATATCTTTCTGAGCTACTCTTGACAGCAGAGTGCTCTGCAGTTGGTCACGTTCAATAAGATGTACTCCTACATCTCACTTGCATGCCATACCAGTGTCTCCACACCATTTGATTACAAGGACAACCAACGCATATGACACACAATATCTACACTTGATATCACTATAATCCTAGTAATAGCGTATCGTTGGTCGCAAATCAATTTAAGAACTACGTGATAAATCTTTCTTATCGATCAAAGTAGTCCTAAGGACTTCATCATAACATAGGAATTCGTTAGAAGATGTAATCTTGTGATGAAAAAGATCAAATAACTTTATTATTATCAATTCATATATATTTATAATTGATACAATCGTCAAATGATTGGCTTTAAGATATAATTCCCAACAACTCCACTTGGACTAATACCAATCAGTATAGTTTCATATACCCATCTTTGATTTATCATCTCAGAACTCCTAGATTTCAAGGCTTTAGTAAATGGGTTGGTCAGATTCTTCTTTCCGTTGATCTTTTAAAGTTTGACATCACCTTAGCAGATTTTTCAAATAAGGTGGTAGCGATGCAAAATATTTGGTAAGCTAATGGGACTTCAGCTTCTTAACATGAGCTATGGTTCCGGTGCTGTACAATACAGCAGGACCATCATCGGAAGGTGCCACTCGTAGCTTACCAGTGAACTTGTACAATCACATAGCTTCTTTGCAAGCATTGAATGCTGCAATACATTCTGTCTCGCAAATTGAATTGGTTATATTATTCTGTCTGGAACTTTTTCAATAGATTGCTCCATTATTTAGGGTGATGATATATTCCGACACATTCTTGCTATTATTATGTCCAACTAAAAATTGGAGTCATACTCTACAAGTTTTAAGTCAGATTCTTCATAACTGAATTGTCAGTCCTTAGTATTTCTCAAATACTTAAGGATAACCTTCCAATGATTCTCATCCGAATCTTACAGGTATTCACTCACTATCTTTAGTGAGTATACCATATCTGATCTCGCATATGGTGTCCATAATAGAACAAATTCAACTGAATAAACACTTTATGTACATTAGACTAGGATAATCCAAGCAGGCTCTCAGATCTATATCTATAGATCTTCATCTCTAGGATGATGAATGCTTTTCACAAAGTCTTTTATGGAGAAGAATAATAACAGTGAAACTTTTATTCCCTATAATATAAGGAATGTTATTTTCGATTAAGAAATTTATTCATATACAAACAAAAATATACTCACAGAACTATTAACCCATTTGTATTTGTAGGGTTCTTCGTTCTCAACAAAGCTATGCATTTTGATCATTTATCAAAATGCAAGTTCCAACTCTGAATATTTCAGCATTGCCATAGGAGAAATTTTCTTGTTATGGTCAATACCATAATGTTGACAATATCCTTAGGCAACCAGATGGGCTTTGTAGGTCTTCACCTTCTCATCTGCGCTCTCTAATCCCATTGAAGATCTACTTACACTCTATGGTCTTTATCCTTTCGAGTGGATCAACGAGTGTCCATACACCATTGACCATTATGAATTTTATTTCGGACTCTATGCCTCCAAGCCACTAATCGAGTCAGACCTCTGCATAACATCCATGTAGGTGATCAGATCCTTATTATTCTCATCGAGTTCAACAGGATCACATCCTATATTAAGATACCAATGTATCTATCCGACAGATGTGGTACTCTATCGGATCTCTTTAATGGTGCCTCTACAATAGATTTTAGGTTTGATCTAATCAAATTCGGTTCTATGGGTTCATTAGATTATATCAGTTCTTCTACCTGTCAAACTTTATAAGTTCCACATTAAAGACATTAGTTCCTTCACCAAGATACTCCTTTTCAAAAAGAATGCCAAACAACTTTTGTTCTTTAGCATGGTAGAAGTTATATCCCTTAGATTCTTTGGAGTTACCCTACAAAATAATACATATGGGACTGGGATTCAAGCTAATCGGTCTGCAAATGCTTGACATAAAATAAATACTCCAAACCCTAAGATAAGAAAGTATTGGCTTATGCTTAGTTCATATCTCATATGGAGTCTTTGCAACTGATTAATTCAGAATTCAGCTCAGAATATAACAAGTAGTCTTGAGAGCATAATCCTAAAAAGAGACTGACCGACTTATAAACCCTAGCATGAATCGAATTATGTCTAACTAAGTCAATTCGATAAGAGAGAATCCTATCCTCTTCTAGATATGTCAAAAACTCATCGAAAATATATTCTCCTCCTTGGTCTGACCGAAGAGTTTCAATACTCTTCTCAATTTATTTCTCTACCTTATTATGGAATTATTTGAATATTTTAAATAATTCAAATTTATGGTAAATATGTTTGTAGATCCAATACATCAGTATGTATCAGATTCAGAACATCATTGGCTCGTTCACTTTTTCTAGCAAAAGGTGACTTGGTCATCTTACTAAGGAGATAGGATTGACAGATTGATAATGATGCACAATCATTAACTTCGAAAATTATCTCCTGTTGATCTTATTCTTATTTATATGATCGAGTCTAAATTGCTAAAGGTAGACTTTCATAACATTATCTACTCTAAAGAGTTTGTTTGTTGTGTACAGTACACTAACAGGCTGTATAAATATTATTTCTTAGTTATCCACATGATTTTGACATCATTCATAATGGTATAAAAAATCATTAGACAATAGTGACAATCACTAAAATAATATTGTTAGAATTGAAAATAGACTTGACGATTTCTAAAATCAAGATTGGAACATAACTTTCATCTCTAATGTTCAAGAACCTCTTGTTATTTTCAAACTTTTCTACTAACCTGGAGTCATTGCAATAATTTGCATGGACTTTCGATATCTAATATTCAGGTAGTAGTGTCATAGATAGAGAAATCAGAAGGTGTTATCATATAAGTATCTTGTCCCGCAACTCTTTGCTGATTTCTCTTCCTTAGCTTGTTCGGGTTAAGAGACTCTGCTAGACTAGGTTAGCCTTAAACTCTTTTGTCAGTTCGGACTCATTAGCCCAAGCATGACTCTTTTGCATCTTTTTTTCTTTTCTTTCTCAAAGATTATTGTCCATTGAAACATATCTTCAGAGGTGTAAAAAAATTCCTTCAATATTTGAAGGATTTTCTCCTACTGAGCATCATCGAATTTACAACTAAATTCGTATTCTTTACTGCTCTCAAAAAACACCATATAGTGATATGATCATTTGGCCACTTCTCATAAGTGCTTTTGATCACATCATATGTATTGGATATGAGAACATCAGGTGCTGGATCCATAATCATATTTAGAATCCATTTGTGCTATAAAATTATTTGTGACTTTCAATACCATCTATCGAAGTTGGGTCCTATAAATAGTCACTATCAAATAGTGAATGGAGCAACAGATATCTAGCCATAACTGAAAGAAAATATAAGATCTCAATGTTTATGAATTGATTAAGCCTAAAGACTTGAACTTTAGTCTAAAATTTTTTTACTATTTTATACGAATTGGTAGCCTCTACGTCTAATTTGAGGAATTATTTTAATCCCTTAGTAGGTACTAGAATCCATACAGACTGCATACAGACCCGAGGATGGCTTGGTCAACCCATATGCATCTATTGGCAGGTTCTCAATCAATTATTTTTCAAATAATTTTTAGTAGTTAATTTAACCCCAGATTTTATTTCAGTAGGTGATGGGCCTCCACTGAAAGTTTCGGTTAGGTCAAACCATTAACATAAACCTATTTAGTGATTCTAACTAATGAATGATCAGATCTGAAGATGGCTTGATCAATCCAACCATTATCAGATAGTACAACAGAGTCATCATATGATGAATGATAATTCTATCATTTAGAGAGAATACTAGACAGATGGTGCCTGCAATGTCAATCAGAAATAATGGATCCATTACCATTCATCTTAATAGGAGGCTCTGATCTAGTTATCCCCATAATTAGCTCATTTTATGGACTTAATAATTTAGAAGATTTAATTAATTTTGAGAAGAGAGAAGAAGAGATCAATCAGTAGAACACAATCCTCTCACTGATTTCATCAAGTCACTTAATCGGATTAGGGTCATGCTGATCGAACTGGCACCTAGATCAATCACACTGATCAACCATAATGGCATGGGTCAACTTGAATCACTTAGCGATTTAATTAAGACATTATCCATCAAATTGGCCAGGTAAGTGAGATCGGTGGGAGGATCTGTTAAGCTTGCCTTAGACACCAT
>KE505607.1:128188-139836 GCA_000441515.1 Elaeis oleifera | reverse complement strand
CTGGCTACACAAGGGGACTAGGTCAACTCAGTTCAAAACTGGGTCAACTCAGTAATTGTACGAGTACATTTTAGATTTGAAAAATTTTGCATAATCTTAAAATAAAATCAATCATAAATATCTTTTAGTTCATATTTAAACTTGTTATGATTTGAGATTTATTTTATTCTGATTAAAATAATTTTAATCATATAGATTAGATATTTATTTTTATACAACTTTGTATCCATACAACAAACCTAAGATTTCAAGATCTAGAGTTTTGCAGAAAATAAGTTCTTCTTTTCATGTTCTTCTTCATGGGATCTAATCACATGGTACCCCTACACGTCATAAGAGCATCCCATCGAATGAAAAGAGAGGACCTTTAAATTCTTCTTGCTCTTATGATCGGACGATCTGGTGATCAACTCAATCTAAATACTTGCTAATTGGATCATCTAATCTAATCACATATTATATATACTTGAATTTAGATCTAATCTAAATTACATCAGATCTGATCACAATCTTCGATCACATCTAAATCAGATTGTAAACATCACTTGCAACATGTAAAATCAGATTTTATTAATGATCAGCACAAACTAGGATAAATTTTTACTATAAGGGGTAAACCCTACAACAGGACAATCTTATTTCAGTTTGTTTGATCTATCATTAATTAAATTCAGATCCAAGATATCACATATCAAATCTAAATAAAATTAAAATTCAGATTTAATATGCACAGATAACATGTCATAATGAATATGGCTCTGATACCACTGTTAGAAAATATAGACGATTTCATGTATGTATTTAAAATTTTTCGAATAAATTATAGCAAAGATAATTAGATTAATCAAATTAATCTAACATATATATAATCTAATCATTAAACCAATCTACTTTCGAATTTATGACATGATATGTTGCATATAAAATCTGAAATAATCACATGATAAAATCTACATACATGGATGTAAGCCGTAAATCACATCTACTTCTAATCTAAGTTCAGAACTCGATATCTGAGCATGGGTCGATGATTGCCATTGCTGAGAACATGGTAGAGAGGGTCCTTACTAGTTGGTCATGGTCGCACATATGTCCGACCTCTACGAAAAGTCTACTAAAAGTTCCAATCTAATCGGTCTTCTCGGGAGTGCTAGCTCGCCTAAAGATCTTCTTTTGGCTGATCTGAATCCCATCAAATCTCTGAAACCTTTTTAGAGGTTGAAGGTGGATTTCTAGAGGAGATGAAGATATGGAAGAAAGATGGAGAAGAAACTATTTTCTCTCTTATTTTCTCTCTTCCTAAACCCTGAGGACTAAACCTTAGGGTTTTTGATCTTACGCTCACCCAAGAGAAGAGAACTCTTCTCTCCCATATTCTTGGACCCATGCCCCAAATCCCCTTAATGTAGAGAACTCCTTCTCTACTATCTTACATGCACAAAAAAACAATAAAAGCCCTTTTATTGATGTGTAATAAGTGGGAATGAAGAGTCCTAGGTTTGTTGGACTCTTTCTTGCCTTTTGTCGCCTTCTCTCAATTTCCATGCCCAAAAGAAATATATGACACCCCTTCTTTATTTTCCATGATGAAACCAGATCTTATCTGATTTCCCATGGTGAGAAACCCCAATGTTGTCACACAAAATAAGAGGAATAAAAAGAAGTGGCATGGAGAGGTTATAGATAATGTCAAACATGCACTAGGTCTTTGATGAGAAAATTCTATATGCAACCACATCTTAACCGATGTCAGCATGGGACACTCCCACTGACCTTTATGTAAATATATGATTTCTCATTTTTGATGAAATCAAATAATTCGATCACATCATCGAAATAATTATTCCAACTTCGAGATACTTGCATAAATCTATAAATGGATCCTTCAGTGTGGTCTCTATCACTGGAAGTATAATCCAAAGGCCACTCTATATAGATATCTTCCTAAGACATCTATTTAGGAGGGCTATATACACATCCATCTCTCAAGATCGATGTCTAACATCATTACATTATAGATTTTGGGATCATCTTTATATTTTCAATCTCCTTTTTTGAGAAATATTTCTCTGAATCTTCTGTAAGAATACTAAGTACCTTTCAAAAGGATGAGAGATCCTACTAGATCTGTGAGGTAGAGGAGGTACTATAAGAACTGGCTCATCATGAATAGGTTCTATAGATCCTCTGGCTCGTTGCTCTTTAGAGACTCTTTCTTCGAACTTATCCTCGCACTGTTTCTAAGAAAATAGCATGATTGCCCACAATCACATTATAAACCATTGAAAAGAAAAAGTGTATTCCAAACTATTTAAGATGCCCATGAAACGAGCTCTCATAGACCTATCCTCTAATTTGTCCGTCATGCCACATCTCATACGGTGTGATAGAACAAACTTTAGAGGGAACCTAATTTAAATTCAAAAATTAAAGTTTGTTCCTAAAAAAATAAAAGTTAAATCAGTGATGTTCATGATGGTTCAGACCATATCTTATATAGTATCATTCCTCCTCACAGATACTCCATTGAGCTAAAGGATACAAGAAGGATTCCATCATGAACTATATCATTTTCTTGAGATAACCGTAAATTTCTATTTGGTATTGCATCCTCGATCTGATCGAAGTACCTTTAGTAGTTTTTTGGTTTACTTCTCTACTTTACATCTGATTTCTTTGAACCTTTCAAAGACTTCAGATTTGTACCTCATACACATACCTATACCATAACTGATCATCGATAAAGATAATGAAGTAGAGATAACCTTCTTTATCTGGCTTATCAAATGAACTGCACACATCAAATGTGTACTAGGACAAGTATCTCAGCAGTCCTATCCCCTTGTCCTATAAAGGGTAGCTTGGTCATTAATCCTTAAAGAGATGATTCACAAACTAGATATGACTCAAGAGTCAATGAGCCCAAAGGTCTATTTTTCTCCATTTAATAAATCACTTCTTCTCCTATATAATCTAGCCTAAGGAATAACCTATATACTTTAGGTTTATTTGATTTCTGGATCTCTCAGACCCAATGGTAGTATTGTTTGCTCAAATAAGTTTACAGATGCATCACCATATAAATGATAGAGACTGTTTTAAAAATTGAATCCAAAATGATAGTCATGGAGGTTAAGTGCCCACGACCATACTACAACTCTTGCACCATTACTGACTCAAAAGAGTACCTCATCTTCCTTCAGTTCTTTCCTTCCCTTAAACTGTATATAGAAGTGTGTAATATACACTAGAGTCTAATACTCAACTGGGAGAAGAAAAATCGTAAGATTAGTTTTGAGCAATTTCGACATACCTTCCTAAGGCATATCCATGTTTCTTCAGACTTTCTAGGTATGTACCTCTGAACATTTCAAGATCCTTTAGTTACCAACATATTGACCAATTCAGTTAAGGTGCTATAATGTTTATTCATATAATAGTTTCACAAACTATCCATATGAATTAGAGATTGTAGGATCAAATTCATTAGTAATTTCTTATGCATGATCATATCGAGCTTCTCAAGCTCCTCAATATCCTTAATCATTATCAAATAGTGATCATGGACAAATTGCCCATCATGCATCTCATGTGCTATGCGACTCTGATCATCTCATAACTATTGCAGATGAGTCAGCATATCGTTGGTAGTCTATATATCCTTATGTACACATTGGAGCTCATCAAGCATGGACTCCAGTTTATAGCACTTAACCTAATTGTTATTGTCCAGCCATTTATCAAGTATAGCTCGTTGACTATGGTTTGGACAAAATGATAACATTGGGTTAACTTGGTCAAGAACATAGCTTAATTTTCAAAACTAAGAATGATGCTTAGGTTTCTGAGCCAGAATATATAATTAGTTTCGGCTAAGTAATTGATATCTAGGATTCAAGCTAAAGGATTGGAAGTTGACACTATAAATCACAGAGAGTAAAGATTTTATTAGATGATTGTACTTGTAAATATTATTTAAAATTTAAAATAAATAGAGGCTCCCACTAATTTTTTGAGTCTCTCACACTCCTCGGATGGAGAAACAAAATCCTAATACAATAATTAGACTTCTAGTGGGTGCTGCGGTCCCATCGATGTACGGCACATCACCTAATAGTTATTGGTGATACGTACACCAATATATGGATAATTTTTATCCAGATGCTTCTCTAAATATATTGCAGTGACTTGATCTCTAAGTCATGTAAGCTTACCTAACAATTATTGACCATATTTCTTAGTTAAGCCCGACCCACCATTCACCAGTGGGTGTAAAACCGTCATTGGATCCCTCACCTAACAGTTATTGGGCCCAACCCCATCTTTTTTTCTAGACATCTAATGCCAATAAAGTGGTTGTGCCTTTCTGATGTAACCGAATCACTGTGACCAGTCGAGAATGATCAATGTCGAAAAAGGCACCTGCATTTCTATAATGGTGGAAGACCATTAGACTTAATATTTAGTGAGAAGATTTAGATTTAGGACTCTTCTAATAGTCATATACATCTGATGTAGATGACTGATCTGGTTCAGATCAGCATATCTCATATCTGACCAACCTAGTCGGCATGGGGGAACACGAATGACCAAACAATCTTATTCAACTTTTAATTGACCAAATTGGCTAGGTAAGTGAGATTGATGGGAGGATCGATCGATGCTTGCCTTAGACACCATCGAAATGGCCAGATAAGCATACTCCTAATTAAAATCATCGATCGAGCTGCCAAACTTATCTTAGATACCAATTGGTCGATCAAAATCAAACAAGTCAGCCTAATTACTCAGATTCGGACCACTAAGCCAAATTCAGTCTTGATTCAATCAATTCACATCACATGTGAATCGATTTGATCAACTAGAATTAAACTCAATTTTGAGCCCCTTTGATCTAATCTCAAGCAACTTTTGATTAGATTTGATCAACTGCGTAAAATTGAAAAAGATTCTAACCTGATTTAATCAATGACCCTAGTTGTAGTTTAGTCTCTAGACCTAATTTATTCCACCCATACCTTAAGTTCATATTTATGCATTGAAATTTGGATCTTAAATTTATAATTTTAGATCTTTTAATCTCAATTCTTAGTTCTCAATTAAGTATATTATGAACATGGATTTTAGTTTAGACGTCAAAATTTTTTTTTTCTAAATCAATTTAGATTATATCTCATATAATTATTATCTGCAGAATCGAGTCAACTCGTCCTGAACCTCAAGTTGACTCATCACAGTGAGCCAGCTCAATTGTGAGACTGAGTCAGCTCATCTGTGACAAACCGAAACCTATAGACCATGGCTCACAGAATTGAGTCGGCTCATCTGCAAATGAGTCGACCTGTCAGGATCTCAAGTCGACTCCAACAGGCATGCCAGTCATAGTTTCAGGATTTCATGCAAACAAAACCTAGAGTTTTAGATCTAAGATTTTGTAGAAATTAAATTTCAGATCATGTGTCAAAAGTTATATATCAGATATATCATTTACTGATCTAAAATATATAAAAATATATGCATAATTAGATCTAAAACATATATCACATACAATTTTTGTTCGTAATTCTTCTTCATGAGAAACATCACAATCAGCATCTCTACACGTCATAAGAGAACCTCTCGAATGGGCAAGAGAGAGACTTTGATGTCTTCTTCCTCTTATGACCGAACGGCTACAGTGATTATCCCAATCCGAATACTAAGTTACTAAGAGATCTAATCTAACATATCACATATGTAAAGACTAAATTTTAGATCTAATTATCTTTCACATATCATATATGTGAACTATAATTTAGATCTATACATGCAATCATATATCACATATATGAAATAATTTCAATAACCTTACTAGATCCAAATTAAATCTTAATTAACGCATTCAGATTTGAAACTAATTTCAGATCTAAACCACTCATAATTAATTTCAGATCTGAAACAATTTCAGATCCAAAATAATCCTATAATCACATTACATTATGTAGAAATTTTTAGATCTACCATTAATTAATATTCTACATCATTCTCAAACAATGATTTGTCAGAATAATGTCAATGATTAATCAATCTTCATATCTAATTTTTGCAAATTAGATTTCAGATCTAAATGGTTTCATGTTCTTATCAGAACTCATAGCTCTGATACCACTATTAGAAAGTGGTGGTTCGTATGTATACTTTAAAAATTTTGATAAATCAAAATTTATGCAATGAAAATAAATAAATTAAATTTTTTAATTTAAATCACGTACCAGATCAGATCTAAAAATCATACTTAGGATCTTGATACGAACATATCACCATGAATCTGAAATCAAATAAAAGGTTAGTAAAGTAAATTCGGAGATCGGATCTCCATTTCTTCGGATCTTGCGGATGTTCAGAGTTCGAGTCATTGCCACGCAAGCATCTGACCTCTGTTGGTATCCACACAGAGATGTCTGATCAGATAACCGAGACCACCAGTGTGCTAGTACCTTGTAGGTCTCACTTCTCAGCTTTAGATTTTATCCCATTGTTATTAGAAATAATTAAACAGGGCCTTGCACAAACCCTTTGTGCTGAATCACAGGGATTCTTCTAGATCATAAAAAAAAATCAAGAATTCTTTTTGACTTTCTTTTTCTTTCTAAAGCCTCTCTCTCAAATCTTTATTTAGAGGTGGAAGAGGCAATGGGAATAAGAAAGAGGAAGAAGGCATTGAGGAGGAGGAACAAGGGGCGGTAGGAAGTTACACTAACTTCCCTAGCGCATGCAGAAAAATCCCATCTGCCTTCACACCCACTTTTATTTTGTTACACAAAATTCTTAATGTTCCATACCAAAATCAGATAAGAATTAGTTAGGCTTTATCCCTATCTAAATAGGTGTCCTAACTAATCAACAAAAATCAAGAAACTAAATAACTACCTCCTCCCAAATATCCCACGCACGCATGCAAAAAACCAACAAGAAAATCACCATCCCATCCTCTTTTGGTCAGCCAAATGGAGAGAGAAGCACAGAGAACCTGGGCTCAAAGGGTTATGTTCAATTTGGTTCAAACTGGATCGAAATCAAGTTCAAATCGAGCCCAAATCGAATCGAATTCAAAAGGCTGTCAAACCTGATCTAATTAGGATTGAAATTCAAATCTGATTTGAATAATTAAACTCAATTAGTATTAAATTGAATCAAGTCCAATTAATTAAATTTGATTTAAATTAATTAAGATTTGATCCATAATTTAATTGATCTCAATTAAATTATAATATTTATAATTAAGTCTTTATGCTAACAATTAGTAGTTGCTACATCTATAACACTTACAAATTAGCAATTTTCAAAATTTAAATCATCAAGCTAATTGATAATTCAAATATGATCTAAGCCGTTAATCAGGTCATGCTCCTTTTGTATATAACCCCTTAGGTTCTATTTTGTCTGGTAGTGAGACATACTGTGATCTTCATCACAGCATCATCAAAACTCCTTTAAATGGGCTGGAACGATTCCAACTCACCCCATCAAGGATCGTTGAACCGAAAATAATCCTAAAAAGTTCTCACGATCTCCCAGTGATGTCTAGCAGTATGTAGTGGCAATCCAACAGAATAGAAAAATGAATCTCTAAGTGCAGTTACTGTGTAATATAGTCCCTCTATCGTGAGTTCCAACTAGACGGAGGTCATGCAGAACTCGTCAAATCTCATCGTCAGTCATATGCTAGATTGGCTCGACTCAAGTTCATCTGTGAATCTCATGAAAACTCTTTTCAATATTCACACTTGCTCTGATCAGAGACTTTCTGAACTCAATCTCGTGAATCACATATGACTACTCTTTTCTATCAAGATCGATAGACTTCATCTAGGTATATCCTACTCCAAACAGCGAATCTGAACCTACAATAGCCAATATACACAGTAAGAATCTGAATAGCTAGAGACCAAAGGAATATGTAGTCAAACTAAATAGCCTCATTGCGAATAATCAACACACCGCAGGTCAAAAGAACAGTCACACCACTGTAGTATCGAGAAAATCACTGATGAGTGAGTAAATATCCAAATAGTTTTCATATTAGTCATGCTCAGTATAAATTATTCTCTAACAACCACCTGCATTCTCACCCTAATATCCCTACACCGCAGACTCGAGACACATCTGTCCAGAAGGGAGATGATCCATGCACCGATCTAAATGGATTGATACTATTCTCTATGACGATCCTATAATTGAAAGTATTTAAAATTAACCACTAATAATGTATGTCTCAAATTCTCAATATCTTAAGAATATACAAAATCATCTTTGTTAATTTCTAAGACAAATCATAGACATATACAACATGATTGGTAATAAAAATTATCCGATAAATATAAAATATATCTTAAAAAATATATGCATCAGTCAAGATTGACTTCTAGGACATACATTTAACAACAAGACATCCGACCTCTACAGAAAGTTCGCTCGAAGATCTGATGTTGATCGATCTTCTTGAGAGTGCTAGCTAGCTCACGCAAAGACTTTTTTTGATGGCTAGTTGTGCTCCTTCAGATCTCATAACTACTTTCAAAAGATGTGAAGGATGTTGAGGAGGATGAAGATTTTGTGGAAGGAAGGAGGAGAACTCTTCTCTTTTTGTTTCCACTCACCCAAAACCCTAGAACAGATTCTAGGTCTCTCACCCAAGAGGAGTCAGATCTCCTCTAATCTCACATGCCAAAGAAGGCTTTCCACCCCAAGAGCTCATTCCCCACTTCTAAAATTATCTCACGATGGAAAGTATCTGAATTTTGTCGCACAAAATTCAGCCCTTCTTAAGGTGGGCATGGATAGGTAGATAAGGATAAAGATCTAGGTAGTTTTAGTTCAAATTCAAACTATTTTGAATTCAAACCTTTAACCACATAATCCTTATCTTTTGGGGCGTTGAGATGGGGTGACAAAAGACTTTTGGCATGATGTTTTCTCATGCAAATTCTGAATTTGTGTTGAGATAGATGGCATGGGTAAAGGGTGTCGCATGAAAGGATGAGTCCAATGATAATTGGACTCTAGGGTTTATCCATTTATGTCTTCATCCTAATCAAATTAGGTTGACCCAATTAGATAATTTAAACTTAATCTAATTAGGCACTAAACCAACTTGATTAAATCCTAATCAAATCAGAACTTAATCGATCCCAAGTTCTGATCCAATCAGGAATCAAACACCTTAACGGTTAGGTCATCTCATAACCTAATTGAGTCAAATCTAATTGAATCTAATTCATTTAGACTTGATCCAAACCATATTATTCAATCAAATTTAGCTAATCAGTCGTCTAATTACTTATTAATCCTTTAATAATTCACTAATCCTTAGCAAATTAATTCATTATAATTTTTACATAAGGTTAGCCATCGATCATATTGATAGTCATATCTTTGAACGATTCTCAATCGTCGATCAACCATCTGATCAGTCAAAATTTTTTTGAGTGTGACCTTATAGGTTCCAATCTAAGTCGATAATACAGAATAATTTTATACCAATTGATGTGACTATCTAGCAATAGTACCCAACGTCCGGATAGGCCGAATGATTGCAAAGCAATATTCAAGAATTCTAGACAATAGTTACCGTATAATTCATCTCTTTGACCCTCAGTGCTTAGGATGACTCAGAGTTAAACTGTCAACTCATAATTAGTATATCCATAATGTGTCTCAACCTCATAAATTCTGTGACTCCTCACAAGGACTATCCTGATCAAAATTTTGCTAAATTAAAACACAATATAGCACTTATTTCTGAAATCAGAAGCGGTCAATCCTATCTTGACTCACACATTGACTTCGCAAGTACTTGACTGTACTCAAAAATCTTTATCATTGAATTAAAAATTCAGATACTCTGGCATTAAAGCACAGTGAGTTGCTTACAAGTCACCATAGTGATCTCAGGTCGGAGGGATATATATATCCATATCCTTCACGAGCTATTCTTGACAGCAGAGTGCTCTACAGTTAGATCACGTTCAGTGAGATGTACTCCTACATCTTATCTGCATACCATATCAGTGTCTTCATACTTTTTGGTTAAGAGGACAACCAATCTATATGGCACACAATGACCTACACTTAATAAAGTTATTATTCTAGTAATAGCATATCATTTGGTCACAAATATTTTTAAGGACTAAACAATAAATCCTCCTATATCAATTTAAATAGTCCTGAGGACTTCATCACAATATAGAAATTCATAAAAGAAGATGTACAATTTATGATGAAAAGTTAATAATTTTATTAATAATAATTCATATATAATTTACATATATGAGTATAACTGTCAACAGACTGACGATTGATTTTGGGACATAATTTTCAACTCTTACTTCCGTTGTTCCTAGACTAGGACGGCCTCCTCCCCATCGGCAACCCTTGTGACCGGAAGACCAACCACACCGGCAACCAACACGAGCCAAATCCGACGACGACAACCGACGGTGGCAAAAACCAAACAAAATGGAAAAAAATAGGGGAACCTGAAAGATAGTGATTTCAAATGATTTGGGCAAAAAATCAGCAAAATTCAAGATTAAAATCCTAAAAGATTGATGGCATGTGGTGGGAAGAAATTTACCTGATTTGGATGAAATTTGATCTGATTTTGGTGGCCAAAGTGAGATCAAATCCATCGGTAGACAGGATGAAAAGAGAGAAGAAAACCAACGATTAACAGCAATTTTGTGAAGAAAAACTAAGAGTTTAAAGCCTTTAAATAGACCTCAAATATGGAGGAAGTTTGAGTTTGATTTGGTCTAAAATCTTAGGGCTCTAGGAATTTGAATCGGAGAAGAAGAGGAACTCCTTCGGAAGTTCAACAAGGCATCAACAGCCTAGCACGTGCAGAGCATATGCTAGTTTAAAAAAATTTTCTTTCTTTTCTTACTGCTTCAAGATCTGTGCGAAGGGATTGGTATTATATTTTCTCCTCCTAAAAAAAAAATTTCGTCCTCGAAACATTTTTTACATAGGTCCTCAAAAATTTAGAATTATTTTTATCTCAATTCATAGTCATCCTCTAATTTCAAAATCGAATTTTTTATCCTAATATCTTTCAAATCAAATTTTCATTTTGATTAACTTGAAATGTAATCCAAAGAGAGTTGTTTTTGACAAATAACTTATCAAAAATTTGTCAAAAATTTTGAAATATATCAATTATGTTTTATTATTTTTTTGATAAAATATATTAATGATCCATCAGCAATTTCCGACGAGTCAAGTTTATCAAAAAATTTCATTAATGAGGCTCTAATTTTTGTAGTGGATGCCATCTGATAATCTGAGTAGGTCAGAACTGTGTGACTCCACCAACAGAACATGAAACAAGGATTGAAGATTAGGATAAAGATTGTACGCTGGGGATGCTAACCTTCACTTGAAAGACCGCCTCCGATACGGTTGATACACGGACCCTCATAACAGAAATTATTACATCCTACACTTCGTCTACCACGTGGCGGCCGTGCGTTCACACCAATCACCTTATCTTGCTTCTTATGTGTTCTGCTCATTGCATCTTATTCGATGATCGACCTACGGAAGGGGCATGTTGCACCAAATATAATTTGCACCTCTCTCTCTCTCTCTCTCTCTCTCTCTCTCTCTCT
>KE505607.1:111676-128168 GCA_000441515.1 Elaeis oleifera | reverse complement strand
CTCTCTCTCTCTCTCTCTCTCTCTCTCTCTCTATATATATATATATATATATATATATATATATTATATATTATTTAACCAATAGACAGGATTTGTTTCAACTTCTCTTGTTTCTGAGTTGAGCTTTAAATGAGTAGACAAATAGTGGTGGGGGTTTTATGGTTGCCTCGTCAGCGCTTACAGACGGTACAGTTGCCACTTGGGCAAGGGGACGTGGCTTCGATTCCGAATAGTGTCCAGCCTCACTTCGACAACCAATTAATAAAGCACCAATTCGGCGAGTTTTGACCGGTTCGCATTCAAGGTCTCGCCTCCAACGTAGATTTTTTTTTTTAAAAATATATTTATATTTATATTTATATGTATGTTAAGGAAAGGTCAGAAAGAGGTCTAATCATTTCTTGCACTAAGTCTAATGGACAGCAAACCCCACGGTGGCTTACACGCCACTTTACCCCTTGTATTTCACCAACTCCCGATCACATGTTATCTACCATACTTATGCTTCGAGATTTATCTTGATCCATGCAATAATTTTTTAAAATAAAATTAGCATGCACTGCATGACTATACATCACATGAATTATCTCATCTTTTATTTTATAGACTTCATTCATCATACGCTCGTCTCGATGATTGGATCAGAGCAAGAAGATAAGATGATTAGAATGATGTACGACCGCTAATCACGTAAGTGAAGGTTTCTCCTAACTTTCTTTAAAAAATATAAGTGGCTCCGTTACAAGCCATGAGGCTGCGTACTCCATGAGACGAGCACAATCAAATTATATGTGGTATTTTCATGCGTAGCCCCACTATCAAATCAGGATGTGAGATTTCCCTTGCTATTTTGATCACACAGTTTCAAGACTGTGACTGCTACAGAAGTGCTTTGAAGCCAAGCTCTGGTATCAAAAAAAATAATAACAAACAATAACATAAAATAAAATAAAATAAGAGATTGAAAGAAAAAACAAGAAGAAATACCCCACTACCTCATGTTACTCTAGGGTTGTGATTTCGCACCAAACCCATGGATATCGCAATTGCCATTTGAATTTCACCAATTTCCACATGTCACATAGAGCCTTTTTTTTCCCCTCTTTTGTTATCTTGATTAGGCCATGTTGGTGCGTAAAACTAGCCTCGAGACACGTGACATCATTATATAAGATCAAATCTTAAAGCGTCTGATGCCAGCATATCAATTCATCTATAAAATGGATTCAGATCGGTATTTTACAGATCTGAACAAACGATGTCCTTATATTCTCCAGACCTCTTCTAGCAAAATATTCAGGCCAGAATATATCGACCTAAACCCTTTTCTATCCTGAAAAGTTACAGCGTCCTTATTTCATCCCGATTTTCTACTGAGGTGAGCTATTTTTATGACGAACTTGACTATTGACTTGGCTATTCTGCAAATACCGACAATGATTTTCTCAATCAAGTCACAGCTGGCCACGATCTTATGTCTAGCTCATATACATAGTTGTATACCAGCTTACTTATAGGTGGCTCTCTGACCGCCTAACAGACTCTCCTAACGGCCTAACAAACTTTGAAATGACCTCATCATCCCCTCTATAAATAGAAGGTCAGGGATCCTTCATCGGTAAGTCCAGCTCTCAAAAACTAGAGAAAACTCTATTAATAGGAAGTCAAGCCATACTCTTGGCTTTTACTGAGTTCTCTCTAGTTCTGTTCAATTTTCTTACTCTTTCACTTTTTTCTACTTCTATTTTAAGGCTCGGACTGACTTAAGCATCGGAGGGTCAAAATCGAAGAATCTCCATCCAGTTTCTTAACTGATTTTGTAGATCGAAGGAGTCTTCACCAGATTGTAAGGATTGCTCCATCCCTATCTCGTCCAAGTCGATCCACTCTACTTCAAATTTCAAGCTCTGCAACAATAGATTAGCGCTAGAGGAAGAGATTTGATTCTTTTGCGGGAAAGATGGTCAAAGCAAGAGCTTAGCATCTTTCTCCCCCCACTCCAGAAGGAGTACCGAAGGCACCACCACAAAAGTCAATTATTGTTGATCCTCAGCAATTCAGTTTTCTTGTCCAGCAAGTCTAAGCCTTGACGGCAGTTGTTCAACAGCTTCAAAAGAGGGAGGAGCAGCCATCGAAAGAAGCTCCTCTCCCAAATGCCTTATCCTAACATAGCCCTCAACTAACCCATCAAGATGAACACCACATTGATGAGGCTGATAGCGAATTTATCTCCAGCACTCTGAAAGTTCAAAAAAGGGCGATCTGGAGCACAAAGTCCTGGATCTTGAAAAATGTATGATGGAGTTCCAGATAGGAGATCGATCTCAAAATAAAGATAGTTTCAATCTTCGATCTCTTTCTCTTATGAAATTTTGAGTGAACCTATTTCGAACCGGTTCAAAATGCCGCCATCAAATTTTTGATGGCTCTGTTGATCTAATGGATCATATCGAGGGCTACAGGACCCTCATGGCTTTACAAGAGGCTTCTGATGTCCTATTATGCATTGCTTCTCTTGCAACCCTCAAGAAAGCAGCAAGGGTTTGATTTTCTAGACTCCCACAGGGGTCGATCTATTCTTTTGAGTAGCTCGAAAGGTTGTTTGTCACTTATTTTGATACTAACAGACCTCATTTGAGATATGTGGATAGTCTCTTCTCTGTTCAGCAACAGAAACAAGAAGATCTCCGAAAATACGTAGCTCGTTTCAACGTAGCCACACTAGAGGTAAAAAATTTTAATAAATCAGTTATCATGTCTGCTTTGAAAAGGAGACTCTAGAGCAACCGTTTCATTTTTTTCTAAATAAAAATTTCTCAGATAATTATGATGAGATGCTCGATCGGGCACGTAAATACGCCCAGGTCAAAGAAGAAGAGGCTATCTTAAGATAGGTGAAGAAGATAAGAATAGAAAAAAATGACCATGGGCGAGTGATGATTGGGTTGAGAGTTCAAATCAACCCTGAAAGAATCCGAGGTCAAGGAGCTCACCTCGACATTTTAATTTATATACCTCTTTGTCCCTCTCCGAGCTCAAATTCTGATGAAAATTGAAGGAGAGAGATATCTTCGAAGATCTAGTCCTTTGAGGGCCTCACCAGAGAAAAGAGACAAATGAAAGTATTATCGTTTCCATAGAGATCATGGTCACAACATCGAAGAATACAGACAGTTGTGAGATGAGATAGAAATTCTGGTACATCAAATTATCTTGATAAATATGTCAAATCAGATAATTCAAGGAATACAGACCTCTGATAGAAGAAATTTTTGATTATCCAACTGATTAAATATCGGTGTCATTAATATAATATCTAGCATCTCGCCTGACACTGATGACTCATCCCCCTAGAGGCAGAGAATCGAAGATATTATTTTCTTTCTGAAAATGATGTAAAGGGGATCCAAACCCTCATAATGATGCTGTCGTTGTCTACGATGATAGTAAATATGATATAAAAGAATTTTATTGATAATGAAAGTTCTACCGATATATTATTCTACGATGCTTTCTCTAAAATGAATCTGGTTGGACAGCTTAGAAGGATCAGTACTCTCCTCGTCGGGTTCTCAGAAAATTTCATAGTAGTTGAAAGAGAAATTACTCTACCAGTTACAATGGGACAAGAGCCAAGGTAGTCAACAATATAGCTCACTTTTCTGATAGTCCGAGTCTCCTCTACTTATAATGCCATCCTCGGTCGATTTGGTCTTAATACTCTCAAGGCCATTGTCTCTACTTATCATTTGCTGGTACATTTTTCAACTAAGAAGAAGTTGGTGAGATGCGTGATGACCAAACGATAGCTCGATAATATTTTATGATTTCTGCTAAAATAAACCAAAAGGTGGAGACTGTACCAATAGATGTACCAAATACATTGAATGAGGTTGGAAAATTTGAGATGAACTAGCGAAAATGCTTGAAGCCATTCTTTTGGGAGATGATTCGAGAAAATGATCCAAATTGGTGTGAATCTTAAACCTAGCTTAAGAGAGAGACTAATTAAGTTTCTATCGGTTAATGTTGATGTCTTTGCTTGGTCGGCTTCTGATATGCTTGGTATTCCAATCGAGGAGATTATTCATAAACTAAATGTAGATCCAAACTTCAAGTCGGTTTAATAGAAGAAAAGAAGCTTCACCCAGAAAGGCAAAAGCCATTGATGAAGTTGATAAGCTTTTAAAAGCTAGATTCATCAGGGAAGTTCATTATCCAAAATGGATAGCCAATATTATGATAGGCAAAAAAGCCAACGACAAATAGAGGATATGCATTGATTACAAAGATCTCAATAAAGCTTGTCCGAAAGATAGTTTTCTTCTGTCAAGAATTGATCAACTTATAGATACTACCTCTGGTCGTAAACTCCTTAACTTCATGGATGCTTTCTTCGTTAATAATCAAATTCAAATGGCTCCAGAAGATGAAGAAAATACTATCTTCATCACCGAAAGAGATTTGTATTGTTATAAAATGATGCCTTTTGATCTTAAAAATATAGGTGCTCCATTTCAGTGCCTCGTCAATAAGATTTCAAATAACAAATCGATCAGAATATGGAGGTCTATGTTGATGACATGATAGTAAAAAGCACTAAGGAGGATTGGCATATTACCGACCTGCAGGAAGTATTTGGAGAACTAAAAATGCACCAGATGAAACTCAATCTCAACAAATATATTTTTGAAATTGACTTAGATAAGTTTTTCGACTTTCTCATTAATCAAAGAGGAATAGAAACTAACCCGAAAAAGATTAGAACTTTATTGGAAATAAAATGCCCAACTTCTATTAAAGAAATCCAATAGCTCAATGGATGAGTGGTAGCCCTCAGTTGATTTATTTTCAGATCAGCAGAAAGATGCCTTTTATTCTTTAAAATATTGAGAAATATTAAAAATTTTAGCTAGACAGAAGAATGTTGGACTGCTTTTGAAGATCTGAAGAAGTATCTTGGTTGTCCACCTCTTCTTTCTAAGCCGGTCGAAGGCAAAGAACTGCATATGTATATCTCTATCTCACCTTTTGCAGTCAGCTCGATTCTTATCCAGAAGAAAAGAGAAACTCAGAGACCTATTTACTACACCAACAAATTATTACGGGATGCAAAGACCCAGTGTAAAAAGGCTAAAAAATGATATATGCTTTGATCATAGCGGTCTGGAGACTCAGACCTTATTTTCCAGCTCAGACTATGGCAGTGTTGACAGATCAGCCGCTCAGAATGATTCTACAAAGAGTTGATATCCCAGATCGGATTTTCATATGGGCCATTGAACTTAGTAAATTTGACATCCAATACTGACATCGAACTATAGTTGAAGGCCAGGTATTAGCTGATTTCATCACGAAATGTACTATCCCAGACGATGGGTCGATCTCAGTAGGCCTTGAAAGTGATGATTCATTCCGAATTCTTCATGTAGATGGAGCATCAAATTCTTAGAAAAGTGGTGCCGGTTTGATTATGGCTAGTCCTGAAGGATTCATAACTGAGTAGACCCTAAGGTTCAATTTTAATACCTCCAATAATTGTGCTGAATATGAAGTCCTAACGGTGGGTCTCAAAATGGTAAAAAAGCTCGGAGTTAGAAATTAAAGATTTTCACAGACTCATAGATTGTGGTCGGCCAAGTCTGAGGTTAGTTTGAAGTCAAGAATTCCACAATAGCCCGTTATCTACAGAATGTTAAAAATCTATCCGAAAATTTTGAGGAGCTTGAAGTGCTCCAAATCCCTAAATCAGAAACATCCGGGCTGATGCTCTATCACATCTCGTCACTTTTGATTTTTTTGAACTAAATCAAAAAGTATTGGTTGAATAGTTGGACAGGCCTAGTATTGAAGTACTATCCATATTTCAAGTCGGTCATGAGCCGAGTTGGATTGATCTCCTTGTGGATTACATATCTAAAGATATCTTGCCTGATGACCCGACCAAGACCAGAAGCATTAAAAGACAAGCTCTGTGGTATGTTCTCGAAGAAGGCCATTTATATAAAAAGTCATATTCCTTCCTCTGCTTCGATGCTTAACGCCATATGAAGCTGACTATGCACTTTGAGGGGTGCATAAAGGTATATGTGGGAATCATTTGGGGATAGATCACTTGCTTATAAAGTAATCCAACAAGACTATTACTAATCAATTATTCAAAAGGATGCAGCTGATCTTGTTAATAAATACGATCAATGTCAAAAGTATGCTAATATCCAACATTAACCTACCGCTAAACTTATCTCTCTTACCGCCTCTTGGCCTTTTGCAATTTGGAAGATGGATATATTGGGGCCTTTCCCAGTGGCAGCAGGTCAGAGAAAATTTTTAATGGTGGCTATTGATTGTTTCATAAAATAGATGGAAGCGGAACCATTAGCCCAAATCATAGAAAAAAGATGCAAGATTTTGTCTAAAAATCTATAATCTGCCAATTTGGTTTATCTCAGATCATTATCACTGATAATGGTCGACAATTCGATAATTCTAAGTTTAAAAAATTTTGCTTCAAGTTTCATATTGACCACTGACTTACTTTTGTTGGACATCCACAATCGAATGGTGAAGCTGAAGTAACCAATAGAACTATTCTTCATGGTTTGAATATAAGGCTCACTGATGCTAAAGATTTGTAGGCTAAAGAGCTGTAGAGTGTACTATGGGTATATTGAACCACACATCGGATTTCGATAGAAGAAAGTTCTTTTAGGCTCACTTATGAGACTGAAGCTGTAATCCCGATAGAGATTGGTTTATTGTCTGACAGAGTCAGAAATTTTCATGAGGCAACCAACTCTGATCGATTGAGGACCGACCTTGATCTTCTTGATGAGGTAAGAAACAAGCCCATATCAGAATGGCAACCTATAAGTAAAGAATCACTAAGTATTATAATGCCCGAGTAAAGTCGAAGTCATTTCAGAAGGGTGACCTCATCCTGAGACGAGCTAAAATTTTAAAGCCTATTGAGCAAGGTAAATTGGCTCCTAATTGGGAAGAGCCTTATCAAGTCACTGATGTAATTTGCCCAAGGACTTATAGAATTGAGAATTTAGACGGGTCTACTATTTTTCGCACTTTGAATTCTAAAAATCTCAAAAAATATTATCAATGAAAATGCCCTAACAAGCTCTGTTTTGAACATCATGTCCTCTCATATATCTAAATTCAATTCTCTAAAGCCCCGTAGGGCATCATATCTTAGTCTAGATTTCAGTCCAGTAAAGCTCCGAAGGGCACAACGTCTTAATCTGGATTTCAGTTTTGTAAAGCCTCGTAGGGCACAACATCTTAATCTAGATTCCAATCTAGTAAAGCCTCGAAAGGATACAACATCTTAATCTAGATTTCAATCCGGTAAATCTCCGAAAGGGCACAACATCTTAATCCACATTTCAGTCCGGTAAAGCCCCAAAAGGGCATGACGTCTTAATCCGAATTTCAATCCGATAAAGCTCCGAAAGGGCACGACATCATAATTCGGATCTCAATCCGATAAAGCCCCATAGGGCGCAATGTCATAATTCGGATCCCAATCCGATAAAGCCCCGTAGGGCACAATATCCTAATCCAGATTCCAATCCGGTAAAGCTCCGTAAGGCACAACATCTTAATTCAGATTTCAATCCAATAAAGCCTCGTAGGGCATGACGTCTTAATTCGGATTTCAATACGATAGAGCCCCATAGGGCACAATATGTCTACCCAGATTCTAGTCCGGTAAGGACCTAAATGGCATATGCATTCCCCCATGTTCCTCCGAATCTCGATGTGAAAAAGTCTCAGAAGACTTTATTCCCCTAACAATAGATGACTTAGGCCATATACAAAACCAGAAAGTTTTACATTGGTTCTTTCCGAGGTTACATTGATATCTAGGATGAGATCATCTTTAGGTTCTCCTGAAAACTCTGACTTTCGGATCTGACAAGCCAACTGGGCATTGATATTTGCCATGCTCTTATTTGATAATTTCAAATCGCTCATCCAAACAATGATGAGGAAGATATGATGGATCATTTCTTGAAAGATCAAGTCCTTTCATTTTCAACCAAGCAATTAATTTTTGTGCTCTCGAGGCACGGCGCATTTATTTCAGGTGGCAGCGACATCAGTTTGGAGAATCTCAAGGTAAAACATGGAGATAAGATCTCCTAGCCAGTAAAGATCGATCCAAAAGTCAAATGCAAAGATGAGATCTCCTAGTCGGTGAAAACTGGATTGAAAATTCAAGCACGAAGATAAAATCTCCTAGCCAGTAAAAATCGATCCAAAAGTCAAATACGAAAATGAGATCTCCTAACCGATGAAAATCAGACTAAAAATTCAAGCATGGAGATCTCCTAATCGGTAAAAAAATTGATCCACACTTCAAAAATAAAGAGGAGATCTCCTGAACGGTGAATATCTAGGCATCCTGACTAGTAAAATTCAACTTTTATGGTGAATACTTTCTAAATTGGTGAAAATCCTATGAAGGTACTCTTACATCCTAGACAGATCAGAAACTTATCACCTCGGACATAGGAAGTGGGGGCAAAGTATTGGTGCATAAAATCAATCTCGAAACACATGGCATCATCATACAAGATCAAATCTTAAAGTGCCTGATACCAACATACCAATTCACCTGCAAAGTGGATTCAGATTGATATTTTATCGATTTAAACAAAAGATGCCCTTATATTCTCCGAACCTCTTCTAGCAAAAATGTTCAGGATGGGCATATACTGATCTGAACCCTTTTCTATCCTGAAAAGTTATAGCATCCTTATTTCATCCCGATTTTTTACCGAGGTGAGCTATTTTTATGACGAACTTGACTACTGACTTGGCTATTCTGCAAATGCCTACAGCAGTTTCCTCAACCAAGTCACAGCTAGCCATGATCTCATGTCTAGCTCATATGCACAGCTATATGCTAGCTCACCTACAGGTAGCTCTCTAACGGTCTAACAGACTCTTCTAACAGCCTAACAAACTCTGGAATAGCCTCATCATCCCTTTTATAAATAGAGGATGAGGGATCCTCCATCGGTAAGTCCAGCTCTCGAAAACTAGAAAAAACTCTATCAATAGGAAGTCAAGCCAGACTCTTGGCTTCTATTAAGTTCTCTTCTAGTTCTATTCAATTTCTCTTGTTCTTCCACTTTTTTCCACTGTTGTTCTCAAGGCTCGAACTGACTTAACCATCGAAGGGTCAAAAATCAAAGGATCCCCATCCAGTTTCTTGATTGGTTTTACAAATCGAAAGAGTTTTTGTTGGAATTGCATGTCGGGGCATGCATGTATGTTTCAATTTTTTTGTAAATAACGTAGTAAAATAGAAGATTAAAATATTATTTAATTTTAATCATGTATGCATAAAATATAAAATACAAGGATCTACTTCATATGCTGAAATTAAACATATGCTGAATTTTATACTGAAATTGAATATGTGATCGAATCACATATCTATTTCATAATTTCTTTCATCAAATCTCGATCTGCAAGAGAGTAGGTTCTCTCTTAGCTGTGCAAGTATGCAGCTTCTATAGATATCCACTCAAGATCAGCCTAGAACAGCTCTCTTTGATGTTGATCTTTCTTCTCTAAGAATAATCTCCCTATGAATCTGAACGAAGTCTGAATCATGATCAACTCTTTAATCCTTTTCTTGATCTTTTCTTCTCTTTTTCACTTGCTCTTCTTTTTTTGATTATGAAGCAATCAAGGTCTAAAAACCAGCAAGCAGTGGGATGCCCAAGCTCCTCTTGAGGGTGGAGATGTTAGACGCCCAACACCTTTGGATGTTGGAACCTTAGGGGAGAAGAGAAGGAGAAGAGAAAGGGGGCATGGGGAGCTTTTATGGGAGGCGTGGGCTGCTGAAAATCAGATCTAAAGAGCCTTAGAGAAGGTCTCTTTAAATAGGCAAAAGATTTGAATCCTATTCAAAACTAAATAGCCCCTTAATATAAATCCTACTTGCATTAGGAATCTTTATTTATTTAGTTATTTGACTCCTTTTAGGAGATCCATTAGGCGCCAACAATTGAAGCCTTTGCACCCACTTTTACACACCCACATAGCACTTATGGATGCCCCAATCTGATCCCACACGCCTTCTTTTAAGTGGGCACACCTAACTTGATCAAATCAAGTGGCGGCCCCTCCAAATAATCAAGAAATTAATTAAGGGTTTGATCCCTTAATCCATATGATCCAAAACACTAGGCACCCAATAATAAGAGCCCAATGAATCTAATTCATTAAGGTTATAAGCAGATAATTAAACTTAAATTATATCAAATAAGTAATTTAAGTGTAAAGAAAAATTAGGTCCAACCATGTACTAGCAAGATTACCTGAACCCAATAGAATTTTTCTAAATCCAATTGAGACTTCATAAGTCCAATTACTTATTCCAGATCTAATCCTTTATTATGTGACCCTATAGGTTCAATTCTATCTAGTAGTGAGATATACAATAATCTCAATCAAAGTATCATTGAAACTCTTTTCAATGGGTCAAAAAAATTCTACTCTAACTCATCAAGGATTGTCGATCCTAAGCAACCCTAGTGAGCTCTCATAATCCACCAGTGACACCTACCAGTATGTAGTGGCAACCCAGTAGAATCGAAAAAGAACCTTAAGGTATAGTTAACATGTGATTCAGTCTCTCTATCGTGAGTTTCAATTAGATGGCAGGTCATAGATAAATCGTCAAACCTCATCATCAATCATATGATAGATTCAATCAGCTTTAGTCCAATTATGATTCTCATAGAAACTCTTTTCCATCAATCATACTGTTGTGGTCATAGACTCTTAGACTTAACCTCTCAAATCTCATAGGACTACTCTCTATCAAGGTTGATAGATTTCATCTAGATATGCATCCCACTCATACAGTGGACCAACTGTCGCCAACATCCACTATAAGGTCTCAATGAGACTATGTTTATGTGTCAGTCAAACTCCAGCAGTCTTACTGCAAGTAGTCATACCATTGTAGGTTAAAGAATCACTCACACAACTACAGCATCGAGACAATCATTGACGATTGATTAAAAATCTAAGTGATCTCTCGTATGATCATGCTTAGTACTACTTTTTCTCTATACTATAGCCAGAGATTTATCTATCCTGACGGAAGTGATCTGTGCATCGATCTGTCCGGATCGATCACCGTCCTCATGATTATACTATGATCGAAAGTATTTAGAAATTAATTATACATACTTGTAATTCTCAATATCTTGAGAATATGTATTGAAGTATTAATTTTATAGATGATTCAAGGACACATCAATCTTGAATGAAAATAAACTTATCCATTTATTGATCAAATAATGTATTAAGTATAAAATTATGCTTCAGAAGTATTACAATGTGTCAGCCAGATTAGCTTCTAGGACATACATCTAACAATATCCCACTTGGACTAAAGCCAATTGGCCATTAATCTAAGCTCCATCTTCTCAAGATAGACTTCCATCTTTGGCTAGTTCAATTGTTTTGTCAACAGATATGCCATATTGTCTGCGGAGTCTACTTTTCACACTTCGATATATTTTTTTCGAGGTAGTCACATATAATATGAAATCTCCGCTCGATGTGTTTAATTTTTGATGAGACCTCAACTCCTTAGCAAGTGCTATAGCTCCATTATTATCATAATAAAGTGGTATGGCATCCGATGTCATAACCCCAAACTCTGCGATGAACTTCTTGAACCAAAAATCTTCTTTTGCAGCATCCAAAGCAGCGACATATTCAGCTTCTATGGTCGAATTCGCTATGATGGGTTACTTAAAACTCTTCCAGCTAACTGTGCCACCATTACATGTGAACACATATCCTGATGTAGATTTTCTATCATCAGAATTAGATATGAAATCTGAATCAGTATATCCCTCGACTCATAACTCAAAACCTCCTCTAAAGATCAAGAACAAATCTTTAGTTCTTCTCAAGTACTTAAGAATATTCTTCACAGCTATCCAGTGCTCCTCACCTGGATTCGACTGATACCTGCTCGTGATACTCACAGCAAGGGCAATATCAGATCGAGTACACAGTATGGCATACATGAGGCTCCCTATGGCCGAGGTATAAGGAATCCTACTCATACACTGAACTTCTTCAGATATGGTCCGACACATCGTCTTGAAAAGACTAATACCATGCCTAAGAGATAAGAGTTCTCTTTTAGAGTTTTTCATGCTGAATCTCTTCAGCACTTTCTCTATGTACAGCTTTTGTGATAGGCCTAGCATCCTCTTAGATCTATCCCTATAGACCTTTATTTCAAGAATATAGGATACTTTTCCTAGATTTTTCATAGAGAATTTCTTGGACAACCATCTTTTGATCGAGGTCAGCATGAAAATATCATTCCCAATGAGAAAAATATCATCCACGTATAATACAAAGAATGTTATTGCGCTCCCACTGATCCTTTTGTATAACAAGATTCTTTTGTTCTTGATGAAATCAAACGATTTGATCGCATCATCAAAATAAAGATTCCAACTCCGAGAAGCTTGCTTTAATCCGTATATGGACTTTTGCAGCTTGCAGACTCTATGATCACCATCACTAGATGTGAAATCCAAAGGCTGCTCCATATAGATATCTTCCTCAAGAAATCTATTTAGAAAAATAATTTCACATCCATTTGTCAAATTTTATAATCATAATAAGCTGCAACAGCAAGTAAAATACAGATGGATTTCAGTATGGCTATGGATGAGAAGATTTTCTGATAGTCAATACCTTTGTGCTGACTATAATCTTTTGCCATGAGCCTAGCTTTATAGATCTCTACCTTACCATCGATATCTATTTTCTTTTGTAGATCCATTTATACCCAATGGTACTATACCCTCTCGTAGATCTACTAAGATCCATATTTGGTTCGAGTGCATCAACTCAATTTCTGACTTCATTGCATCTAATCATTTCTCGAAATCGATGTCAGATATTACCTTATCAAAGGTATTAGGATCATCACCATGACCCTTATCTCTCAAAAAAATATTTCTTTACTTCTTTCGTAAGCATACCTATGTACCTTTCAAGAGGTCGAGATATCCTGCTAGATCTATAAGGTGGTGGAGGAATATCAACTACTGGCTTATGAATAATGAATTTTTGAGGATTTATAGCTCTTTGCTCTTCAGAGACCTTCTCTTCAAGCTCAACTAACCTTTCACTGCCACCATTCTGGATAAACTATTTTCTAAGAATATGGCGTTCCGACTCATAATCATATTGTGATCTTATGAAAAGTAGAAGTAGCATCCCATTGATTCTTCTGGATACCCTATAAAATGAGCTATTACAGATCTATCTTCTAATTTATCAGCCATTTATCTCTTAACATAGGCCAGACATCCCTAGGTCTTAAGATAACCTTAATTTGGCTTCTTACTGTGCCATATCTCATATGGTGTGGTAGGAACAAATATTGATGGAATCCTATTCAATAAATGAATTACAGTTAACAAGGCATGTCTCCAAAGATATAAGAATAAATCAGTGAAGCTCATCATGGATCTGATCATATCTAATAGGGTCCTATTCCTCTTTTCGGATATCTCATTGAGCTGAGGTGTTCCAGGAGGAGTCTATTGAGAGACTATGCCATTGTCCTTAAGATACTTCAAAAATTTTCGACTAAAATATTCATCTCCTCGATCAAATCGAAAAACTTTAATGGGTTTGCTTGTTATTTTTTACTTCATTTTTGAATTCTTTAAAATTTTCAAAGACTTTAGATTTATGTTTCATCAGATACACATACCCGTACCATGATAGATCATCGATAAAGATGATGAAGTAGCTATAACCACCTCTGATCTATACATCAAATGGCCCACACATATCTGTGTGTACCAGGATAAGTAACTCAGTGGCTCTTTCTCCATATCCCATAAAGGATAACTTGATCATTTTTTCTCAAAGACAAGATTCACAAGCTGAGTATGACTCTGAATCAAAAGAACCAAAAATCTTATCTTTTTTCAGTTTGTTTATCCTGTCCTCTCTAATATGGCCTAATCTATGATGCCACAAGTACGTTTAGTTAATTTTATCTCTGGATCTTTTTTGATCTATGGCACTCACTACTTGCTCATTTAAATTCATATTCGCATCAACATATAAGTGATAAAGACTGTCAATTAAAAGATCACATGTAACTAGTTTATTTCATAAATAAATAGAATAAAAGTCTTTATTAAAATTAAAATCAAAACCATCCTGTGCTAGCACAGATACGAAAATCAAATTTTGACTAACTATAGGAATAAATAACAGTCTTTCAAATTTAATCTAAATCCTAATGGTAATCGAAGAGGATAAATATCAACAGCTTCTGTAGCAACTTTTACTCCATTATCGATCCAAAAGATCAAGTCACCTTCTTTAACCTTCTACTTTCTATTAGACCCTACATTGAAGTACATATATGAGCACTCGAATCAGAGTCCAATATCCAACTAGAAGTAGAAGAAATCATAAGGTTAGATTCAATTACGAGTATACCTTCAGAAGGTTTATCATCCTTTTTGATCTTTAGGCTCTTCAGGTAGAGTGGATAGTTTCTCCTCTAGTAGCCTTCAACATCATAGTGAAAATATTTTTCTTTGCTTCAGCCTTCTTTAGAACGTCCTTCTTTGGCTTGCTCTCTTTCTTCTGTTTCTTTATGAATTTAGTCCTCTTCTTCCAACTAGACATTCTCTTGGAAGAAGTCTGCTCCATAGTGAGAATAGTATCCTTTGAACTCTTCAAGGTTCCCTCAGTAGTGACCAACATATTGACCAGTTCGGGTATTGTGCAATCTAGTTTGTTCATATAAAATTTATAATAAATTGACTATATGAACTCATAAGAGATTGAAAGATCAAATTCATCGATAATTCCTTTTGCATATCAAGCCTGAGCTTTTAAGTTTCTCGATGTCCTTGATCACTATCATACAGTGCTCATGGACAGACTGCCCTTCGTGCATCTTCAAATTAAAAAGTCTTTTGGACACTTTGAAGTGCGCTGTACGGCTTTGCTCACCATATAACTCTAGTAGGTGAGTGATCATAGTCCTCACAGTGGGCATATGCTCATGTTGGCTTTGCAACTCATTTGACATAGATGCCAGCACATAGCACTTGACCCGACTGTCTTCATTCATCCACTTTTCATAAGCTGTTCTTTGCCCAACAGTAGAATGGTTTGGTAATACTAAGGATTTCTGGTTGAGTACATGACTTAGTTTTCAGAAGTCAGGACAATCCTGAGATTTTTTAGTCAGTCTTTATAGTTTATTCTGATCAAACGATTGGATTCAAGAATGCAGGCTAGAAGATTAGAAGCTGGCATTGTTTAACTACGAGAGTAAAGATTCAAGTTAACTTTTATACTTTAAATTTATATTTTCTCTAAAGACTTTAAGAAGCAAACAATAACTTCTACTAATTTTTCAAATATCTCTACTCTCCGGATGAAAATAAAATTCTAATGCGACAACTGAATTTCTAGTAGATGTGGCGGTCCACTGATGCCATGTACTTCACTTAATAGTTATTGATAATACACACACTAATGTATGGATAACTCTTTGCCCAGATGCTCCTCTAAGTATGTTGCAGCGACTTGGTCTCTAAGTCATGTGGGCTCATCTAACAGTTATTGACCATACTCTTTAGTTAAGCTCGACCTACCGTTCACAAGCAGGTGCAAGGACGTCATTGAGACCCTCACTTAACAGTTATTGGGCCTAATCCCATCCTTATCCGAGAGCAACTCTTTGCTAATAGAGTGATTGCATGTTCCCAGTGTGACTGAACCACTGTGACCAGTCGAAAACAATCAACATCAGTAGCATGTCCGCACATCTACAACAATGGAAGACCTATGAATTTAATATTTATAGGGAGGTTTAGATTTAGGTCTCATCTAATCAGTCATCATATGACTGATCTAATTGGCATGGGCTAAACCAAACCACCAAGCAACCTTATTCAAGACTCAATCTTCCAAATTGACCAGATAAGTAGAGATCGATGAGGGTCCCCAGTTGCTTTCTTTAGACATCAATAAATTAGCCAGATCAGCGAATAGAATCAATTAAATAACCATCTCTCAATTACTTGCCTTAGACATCAATAGGTCAATTAGTCCAAATAGGTTAGCTTAAGCGAATCAGGCTCAAACCATCAAGCCGAATTAGGTCCTTAGATTAATCGATTCTATATATGGATTTAATTGATTTGATCAATAATAATTACATGATCTTATAACTTAATTGACCTAACCCTAATCAATACTTGATTTGGATTGATTAATTACTTAATCGAATTAGACCCATTAAGTTCTAATCAAAACCCTAAATGCAATCTAATTACGTGACCTAATTTTTGATTTTTTTCATGATCAAACTCTCATGTACAACATAAATTCAGATTCTAAACTAATTCAGATCTAAATTTTTGCATGAAGATAA
>KE505607.1:65477-107335 GCA_000441515.1 Elaeis oleifera | reverse complement strand
TTTTCTTGTTATCTGCACAGGTGAGTTTGAAGTTCAACCCCATCTTAGCCCTTTTTCTCATAAGAATAGGACCAGACAATCGAGGTGCCTCCTATCCCATCGTAACTTAAAACCTTGATGCTTACTATTATAATTTGCTGGCGAGAACTGTATGCCAAATATTATAACCCAAGAATACAGAATTAGCTCTGAATGTTAGTGAACACCATCTCTAAAGGTTATACATAACTATCTGAGAGCTTTTAAAATATTTATATATTTATTAAAATATAGATAAATAAATTAATTAATAAAAAAATAATCAATGAATCATATTTTCATAATAAATACAAGTTTCCACAACCTAAAATAAGTCCTTAACATTAAAACATTCATGAACATATTATTTCATGATAAAATATTAATTTCATAATATCATATGCTTGATCCTTAATTTTAATAAAAAAATATAATCATCAATATTAAATATATTTTATAATTTTATAAAGTCTTAAACATTTAAAATAACTGATAGTTCAAAAACTAGTGAGTGTAAAGGTTACTTCTATCACCATGAAATCTCAAAATTTAACTAAACAAATCAAACAAAACTATTCAGAGTTATTCAAAGCCCAATTAATTATTGTTCATCAACTTTAATAGTTGTAAAATTTTAAGAGAGAGATAAAGGCATGGTTGGCCAAGTGATCACTACTAGAAATAAAGGCTTCACTAATAGATAATTCTATTAGAAAAATTCATAAAATCTATCATAGAACATGTTTCTAATGGATTCTCATTTGTTAAAAAATAACATCAGTATTTTTTTATGATAGATCATATTTGTCAAAAAATTTTTGACCGATTTGTAATGAATAATCAATTAGAAATAGCTTTTCATATTCTTCAATAAATGTTATTTTCCATTAGAAATATAACTATGATAGAATTTCTAATAGATAGGTAGAAATTTTTTTGACAAACTATCCATTAGAAAATTTTTTGACTTGGTACTCGTACTGATAGATTTTCCATCAAAAAATTTTGATAAATATCTATCAAAAATCTATCATTCTGTTTAAATTCTTTCCATTCACTAACATATAATACATCATCAAATTTACAAATGAAAAATCCATCAAAAATCCCTTAAAAATCTATCAAAAATTTTCAAACCCAAATAAATATCAAATTTAATAAAACAAAATATTAAGATTCATATGTTAATATTCAATCAATTACATATTTAAGATCTAAAGTTTATCATCAAGTGCATTAAAATATGTCAAATACCATACAATAAAAATTCTTCACTTACTTATAAAAGTGCATTATATATATAAATGTTAAATTTAAAATATCTAATGTCTAGTTAATCAGTAGTTGGAGATCGTTACCATCAGAAAGAAGAGGTGAAATTAGCCTAAAGGTGGTACCTCCATGCCTCTTGAATGTGCCCAAGCTTCAAATAGGTGAAAAATCTGACCCATCATTTGAGCTACAACTCATGCCTCAACTCCTGCCTCTATCTCGATAGACTTTGCCTGCAAGCAATCCTCCATCCTTTTATTGAGCATCTCCTCAAATTGCCTCTATGTACAATTAGACTGGAATGAGGAGATGCCTAGTTGTGGGTAGGAGTAGGATGTAAAAGGACTTCCAAGTATATATGTTGCTTTCATCATGGACCCAAAGCTATATAATCAATCTTTATTGGGGCCTCTAGTTGCTTTCCACTTATGCATCAGCATCAAAAGAAGGCTGCAACAAGATATCATCATCATATTTGACTGAAAGGGTCGATGTATAAGACTCCTGAAAGTATAATAAATATATAAATTTTAAGTAGTATTTAGCATATTGGAATAAATAATTTATGACTCATAGCAACTTTATTTAACCTGGTCTTAACATATTTTGACTTTCTCTTCAACATATGAGTGCAACTGAACAACTCCGTGTGATTTGGTTCTCTACTATACTCTTGCATCTATACTCAACAATATTTGATTTGGTTGAATAGTCAAAAGATTTAAGACTAAATACCTAAAATAATTAAAATTATATTTATAACTTATTAACTAGCCATTCTTTTCTTATGCATCATGATGGATATTGAACCACATGAATGTTTGGTAATAGATCCCTCCTTTTCCATCATCCGATTAGTATGGCCAACTTTATACTTCTTTAGCTATGTTGTCTTGGCCTAATAATCATCAAGGAGCTTCTCCCATATACCAAGTTTAATCTATTTAGGACATAATCCTTTGCACTCCTCCATAGAACCTTATAATTTCGGTTCTTCTCTTTCTTTACCTTATTTTTTGTTCTTTATTGTTTTCATTAAGGAGGTGCTTGGTTCGCGATTGGAATTGAAATCGGAATAAAAATTGGAATGGCTTGAAATCAGAATCGGAATAACTAAATATCTCAAAGTGCTTGGTTCATGATCGGAATCAAAATTGAAATTGAAATAAAAATTTGAGTCCATAAAGGAGAGTAGGGATTGAGTTCTATATAGATTGAGCCATTTCCATTCTACTCCGGAATCAGAATCGGAATGAGACTCCTCCCAACCAAATGGTTGGAATGAGAGTCACCTATTTTGATTTCGATTCTAGACCCCCACTCTCTCCAACCAAGCACCTCCTGAGAATATTTGTAAATTTTTAGATGTTGCCGTATGATATTTTCAAAAATTTGTGCATGCATTTCTGGAGTCCATGTGTATGTGGCCTGTTATCATATTAATAAAAAATTATAAATTAATGAATAGTGATGATCTGTATTATGTAAAATAATATTTATGTTTGTATTTTATAATTCATCTAAAATCAGTGCCAAATCTCATGTTTGGTGCATTCTAACACCAAACTCCATGCAGGCCAAGGATTGGATACAACTCCTTGATTGTGGCTGTGATTGCTCTAGTGACCTTAGGATCATGAAGTCTACATAATTATTTGTGTAGCATCAAAATATAATACTAATAAGTTTATTAACCAAAAGCAATTTAATCATCATATACTCTTTATTTTCTATCATGATACATTGCCTTATTAATGGATTCGCAGGCTTTGGAGTCTCTTGATTTAACCCTATTATCCTGAACAATACAGATGGTGGCGGACTGATCTTTGATATCTAATCTAATGATGGATCACCATCAAGAGTATTTGAAGGATAAATAGTATTATTTGTAGTGTTAGTAGCATCATTCTATCTCTGATGGTGGACAGAATTATCCTGTAAGCCTTGCAAATGGGATATAGGAGTGTTCTAAATGCCTTGCAAGTATAATAGTGGTCTCCTGCCAACCCCATCAGCAGAAGTAGTATAATGATAGCATGATGCTTGTCTTCTACCATCTCTCCTACCTTTTTGAGAGCTACTTGCACCATCTCGTACTACCATGTTGTTGGAAGAAATATTGCTAATCAAATATACTTGAAATATGATGAAAATTGCATAATGACAACAAACATCATAATAGAATATGTTAGTTAGCAAAGATAATATCTTGATTAAATTTAAAAATATTCTTAAATAATTTTACAATACTTGACATAGGTTAAAATCATCTAATAAAGATTGTAATTTAGAACAATATATTTTATGAAACCCTAAATTACATCATTTTTATAAATTAACCATCATCACTATCAAATAATTCAAAATTATTTTCTTCTTCGTCAGACTCATTTTCTTCAACAAATTTCTCTTTCTTCTTCTTTTCCTCCTCTCTATCTTCCTCATGATACTCGCGATCCAATTCTATTATATATTGTTGCAGCTATCTTACTTCATCTCTATCAAGTTCTTGATGCATACTAAAATCTATAAGAATATTAATACCATCAAATACATCTATTACTTCAACTATAGCTAGAATAGGCATCTCATCCTCTTAGTAAACATCATCAGTCGTAGCCATATTTTCTTCATTGATGGCAGCAATGGGATGTTATATGTGCTTCTTGCTCTAATTTTACAAATAGCTTACCAATCATGTCTTTCCCTCCCTTCTTGATAGACAAGTTGTGTAATAAACTTTACTTGTTGAGCTAAAACAAATGGCTCATTCGAAGAAAGATGCGAATTGTGTCAAACTTCAACAATACTTGTTGAGCTAGAACAAATGGCTCATTCGAAGAAAGATGCGAATTGTGTCGAACTTCAACAAAAGTATATTTATCGACTTTAATCCCCCTCTCTATATCATACCATTTACATTTGAATAGTGTAACCTTATTCTAGCACCATAATACTGTGGCTCTATAATTTTAAGTGACATCCCCTAATAGTCACATTCATAATCATTATAATAAGTCCCTTTGATAACTTCATTATTCATTATTTTCTATCTTGGCCACAGTCAATTGTATGAGATTTGAGCCTATTGACAAAGTATCCTTTGTAGCTTCTCACACCCATGACAAATGTTGCGTTATATCCGCTATACAATCATCAAATCCATTTTCAGCTGTATTTGCCTATTCAATAAAAATATAAATGAATGGATATTTTAGATATGGATAAAAGATAACTTTTATTGAAATAATCATTTGCTAACTATTTATTTTAACCAACTTGCAAACTTTCATTTATAGGAACTTTCCACCTCTTCATCACTTATTAAAGAATAACATGCTCTCACATAATCATCATATTACCTATAATTATATAATAATTTAATTAATCGATACAAATTATCTGTCTAATGAGATAATCTCGATAAAGATAAAGAATTTATACACTTACTTGATAAGAGATCTAAGCTCATCATAATTTAGCAAGATAAAAATGTATGCTGCATTGTATTCAAAATCATCCATGTACTTATCAGATCCTATCAGACCAAATGGTTGATCATGATGGGACAAACAAGATAAAAGTCCCATAGGCCCCTCAACTCCCTTGTCGTCATTCCATGAAACTTTATTCAATCATGCTTGAACCTCAGGTTCAAAGTAAAGTGAGCAAAAAATAGAAATTATCTCTATAATATAAGCTTCACAAATTGATCCCTCGATATAAGTCTTATTTCATACTTGTTGGTGTGAGATTTTAACTGGTGCCGAAGGAGATGGAGTGGACGGTCAAGATCAATCTCCTAGGGATGAGACCTGCAAGAAAAATTTTGACCGAAGGTGGCTTTAGTGGAGACCCTCCGACGCTCAAGTCAGTATATCGTTCAACAGAGGGAGGAGCATGAGAGGCAGAGTAATAGCATATATTAAGGTCTCCTTTTTCGCACTTTCTTATAGATGGAGTCTGGAGGCTGTTAGGCCTGCACCCGTAGGCTGTCAGGATAGGTTGCCTGCCATCCACCCACTAATCAGGTTGTTAATCATGGGTGTCAGTTATGCCATGTGGCCGCATTCTAAAAGCTTGTCAAGGTATCTTGCCCGTCACGTTCTGAAAGTTTGTTAGGACACTGTCTGATTGCCTAGTTGATCCGATTGATCGATGGTTTGAGTCGGTCAGGCTGACTTGGTGCCTTGTCAATGATCCCTGGGTCTTGAAGGGAGTCATTAACAGCTATCGATTGGTGAAGGGACGACAGTGGCTACTGAAAGAGCCATTGAGCAAGACAGTGAATAGGACCAAGGAGGGGCTGGATGTTATGACTAGCTCCTTAAGAGGAGAGCTCCTGACTGAGAGCTAGGCTAATCATTGGGGATGAGGCTTGCTCACTGTTGATGATTATTCGATCGGAGGCTTCTGGTTATGGATAGATGCTAAGTCAGTCTGTGCTACTCACAAATGGCCTTGGGGTTGGCCCTAGCGAGTAGGCCATTAGGGTGCTACTAGTGCCTCCGAGCAAGAGTCATCAAATCATAACGACGGATTCTCGATGTTGGTTTACAATCGGATAATGGGCCGAAGATTAGTTATAGCCCATTACAGCTAGAGGCCGATGGTGAGCTGGCCACGGCCTTTACATTCTCAGGCATTGGGCTCGGGTATTTTGAGCCTTGGGCTTCTCTATGTTTCAGTCTGAACTAATTCTCCTCCAACACATGCCCTCTACTTTTGAGTCCGAGCTTTGATCGGATGAAGGAAGTACTGCTTATCATTCCCGATGTCAAGGATATGGAAAGCCCAAGATGAAAAGACGTGCACAATTTTTGGGGTGGATGTGAAGGGGTCTGGGCAGGAATCATAACTAAATATAGGGTCTTGACTTGAATTCCGATGGATACCTTTTTGATACGGCACATTAATCCAGACGATTGACGACAGAAGATGATCGATGGAAAATGCCATGTGTGGGCTGCTCATTCGATGGTGGTGATCTGTAACCTTCGAAAATTATCCTTTCTCTGGCTTTAATGCTGTACCATTTTTCATCTTTCTTATACTTTTTGATGGTCTTTCGAGCCTCCTTCTTCTTCCGACTTTTCTCCTTTAGACCTTTATTGTGTCTAGTTCATTCTGCCTGGATTTCTTTTGCGGTGACATCTTCAAGGGGAAATCTAGGAGTCATCCTTGTCTTCTCTGGTTCTCTATGAGTTTCCTTCTTTCGTCTAGGTGAGTTTCCTTGGTCATACTTTTTCGCCCATCTATTTTTTAGTTTGTTTCGATCTTTTCTTTCCTCTCTCCTGGGTCTTGGCCTTCCCTCTTGAACTTACGTAATGGCGGGGTCTGCTAATTTGATTGAAGATTGGTCCACCTCTTCGGGGGCAAGCCTTGGGAACTCTACTAAAAGACATAAGGGTTCTAAGGCCAATTTAGTTTCCAGACATAGTGACCATGGCTCTACGTTAGGGTTAGAGGACTTGAATCGGATTCGAGCTCCATATAGAGGTTCTGATGGAGTTCAATTTGGAGCTCCCTGGGACCATTGGATGGGCAAATGATCCACCACCTGGTCGGTTAGCCCAGTAGAAGAGGCATTCCGTGCTAGTTTCTGGTTTTTCATTCCTTCCTTTGTTCTTGATCTCTTTCGATTTTATTGCATCTCTCTTTGTACTCTCATTTTGGATTCCTTCTGTTTCATCGTCAGCTTCTTGGTCGTTTGTGCCATGGCCAACATCCAACCCTCTGTCTCCCTTTTTCGAACTTTTTTCATTGTCAAGAGGCATCCACATGCAAAAGATTGATGGTACATTACAATACAAAGAGGAGTTTCTCCTCTAATTACAGGCACACCCTCCTCCGTTCACGAGTGGAAGGGCTGTTTCTTTTCATTTTTTGCTTATCGCTCGACGGTTGGAACTTGCCCAACTAGGGTTGATCGGAGACCTCAGCCGGCAACATTTCAAGATTGGAGGCTGAGGAGGGTCATTTTAAAGTCCTCAGGGACTTTAAGGTTCCTTCCCTAGAGAAGCTATTATCTGAGGAAGCCTTATATAGTGCGGGGCTTAGCCCAATCAACCCAAGGGGTGAGTGGGGGATTATTATGTCTCCTCCTTCCTTTCTGTGTTCATAATCCTTGTTGCATTGTTGTAGGCATGAAGCCTGAAACTCTCACTATGATGAAGAAGAATGCCCCTAAGATGAGGGCAGCTTCAGCTACCGAGGGTCCTGCAACGAAGGCAAGGGCCACCGAGGTCAGCCAACAAGGAGCACCAGTTGAGCGGATCCTCCCGACTAAGGGTACTATCATGGGTGCAATCACCGACCACTAGAGTGCATCTTGCCAGGTTAAGGTTTCCATGGCTGCTCAATCAAGTTCTCCTCAAAAATCTTCGGCTTCTATTCCAATTCCTCCTACTCGAGGGGAAGAGAGGTCCTCTTCTCCAGCAGTTGGTCCGAGCATGTCGGTCCCCTCATAGGAGCTGTCTGATGGTGGAATCCAACCACCCGTAATTCTCGGGGGTACCATTTTCAACGATTGAAAGCTTGTCTAGGGTCTGATGGAAGGGATACTTCTTTCCTCGGAGCTAGGGAGGCTTAAAGAATAAAGCTTTGCTGGCTTGCGGATGTGAGCCATGACCTCCCTTCACCAGGTATCATGATAATACTCCACTTCTCTGATTTTCTACCTTCTTTTTATTCTCTTTACATTTTTTTTAAGCAGGTGTTTCACCTTCTTGCTGAGCTATTGAACCATATGGGGGAAACAGAAAGAGTTCGTGCCTGGGCAGAGGTGGCAGAGGCAGAAGTTGAGCACCTCAAGGGGGCATTAGGCAAGATGGGTTCCAACCTCGCTCGAAAAGAGGAGCTGTATAAGGTAGGATTTCGAGCTGTCAAGGTGGAGAAGAGGGCAAAGGATTCTATGGAGGCTCTGGGAAAAGTGAAGGCCGAATTGGCCTCCAAGTGAGAGAAGTATCGAGAGATGGCCCCGAAGGCAGTCGAGGCTGAGAAGAGAGTTGACGAGCGGGTCGCTGAGGCTGAAAAGAAGGTCGAGGAGTGGGTCGTTAAGGCCAGTCATCTTGCCATAGAGACATTTAAAGCTTCCATTGAATTTGAAGACATAAAAATCATATTCAGCCAAGACTCTTTCAATACAAGCTTGGAAAATGGGTTTGATGATTGCTGCCGCCTGATCGCTGCTCGGTTCCTTGTGATGGACCTTTCTTTCCAAGATGAGGACAAAGAAGAAATCACAGAAAAGCTTGTCCCCCCTGAACCTGGGGCTGCCCAAGGATAATTAGAAAGGGAACCGATGGTTGTCGAGGTGTCTTCATCTCCAACCATCGACGTCGTTGCTCCAACATCGACTTCTTCAACCATGGTGTCCATAAGCTCGTCGGAAGCTGCCTCTCCGACCGTGGCACCCATGGGCTCATCAGAAGTAGTTCAAAGTTTGGTGGATCCTTCAAGTGAGGTCGGAAGCTAGAGTACCTTATAATTTCATTTCTTTTGCTACTCTCCCTGTAAAGAAGACTTTCATTAATAAATAGATTTTTCCTTCTTTTAAAATCATACTGTTCTTTAGGTATTTATCTAGTCTTTCCAAAGATCTTTGATCGGGGCTGCCTTCTGATTCTCCATGCCGAGCCCTTGCTAGCTCCTATTGCTGTATGAATTAAGACTCACATTAATGATCTAGAGAAAAAGGTGAAAGTGCTAAGCAAAAAGGTCTCAGATTGGAAAAGGAAGCTTTTCAGGGTCAAGAAGGCATTCGAAGAAGTTTCAACTGAGTTTGAGCATCGTCGAGCAGCTGTTTGGCCGGGGGACAAAGCTCATGCCAAAGAAAGGAATAGGCTGATCGAGGAATGCAAAAAATTGTCAGAAGTCATCGAGAGGGCGACTTGGGATGCAGCCACCAGGGTGCTTCGATACAGTCGCCGACTCCAATGGGCTCAGGAGAGGATTTCAATATTGGAGTCATCAAAGGCAGCCAAAGAGGATAAATGAGAATCAATGACACTCGTGCAGCCTCAAAGCGAACTATGAGATGCAAGGATGAGGATCTTGGATTTTGAGTGGACCCAAGGGAAGGTAGAGCCCGTTTCTCAAAAAAGACCTAGCGACAGGGTGGTGCTTGTATTTGTGTTGTAGGAGAATCATCTGACGATGACAAGATCTCAAGCTACGATCGGATCCAGAATGAGTATGAGTTGGCTGCAAATTATGGTCGAGCTCACACCGAGGGAGAATTGGTCTGCTTTGATAGAGCCTCAAGTTAGTGGGGACTTGACAAGGCAATGGCCTCTAAGGGGAAACTCATCAGCCCTATCCCCAGGTGCTCTGATGATAGGATCCACCATATGTTCGACTATGGCTACAAGGTCGGCTTCGTGAGATGTCAAAATCAAGACAGGATGCTATCCTTGAAATTGATCTTTCCAGCCTCTTGGATGGAACCTTTGCTCCTCTACTTCTCGCAGCTCGCTTAGTAGAGTAGTGATCTGTGGGATCACTTCTAAGGGCTCAGAGTCACAGGGGAAGGTCCCGATAGGAGTCAGAGTGAAGCCGATCATCCCATCGTACATCGCCCATCTCGCAAAATAGACATCAAGGGCATGGAGATTCAAGAGGATGAGTCTGAGGAGTCTTCAGAGCCAAGCATTAGTTGCCTTCAGAAGTGAGGTTTTTGTTCTTTGTCGATGTTATTTGTCTGATTAAAATGACTTTCCTATATTCGAGATACCTATGAATAAATGTTGTTCCTCACTTTGTTCGCCCTTATGCTGTATTATCCTTTTCATGCTGTCAACTTTTATGCTCGGATAGTTCTTAATGAGCAACGCATGTCGGGCGATCGAGACGAGCGATCCTCAGGGCTTCACTGGGCTCAATGCCTTAAGTTATCATTGTAGATGGTCTGGCATTTGGAAACATCACTCTGTGGGTATTCATGAAGCGATTGATTGCTTCGATTCACAAAAGTGGTGTCTCAAGAATTGGTGCATTAATTAAGAACGTTGGTGATCGCATTGTCCACAAAGGGAATCAACATAAGCCAACGTTCAAGGCCTATGAGGGTTTTCCACATGGCAACTATTTGATCTACAAGGCTTTATTCCATATTGATTTACAGGGCTAGAAAGACGTGTCATTAATTTTTTGAAGAGATGTTGGGGTCACTAAGGCCGGCACTTGGGTTTCAGTGGGGCGTTCATGCCTGCATAAAGAGACTGGTAGTTCTAGGTGCTGCCATCCATATCCCCCTGCAACGTCTGCAACCCTTTGTCACTTTAGCCACGATGATGCCCTCTAGAAAGAAGTGAAATTGGCTATCAAGAAAAGAGAGCCGTGGCAAAGAGAGAGGCCACTTCGCTCGAGAGGGTGAGGAAGAAGGGATCGGGCCAGTCTTCCACCACCAGTTCTGACACACCAACTCCTACCCCAGATCCCCAGCCCAACTGGACTCCCGTTAGAAGGGAGCGAGTACGGCCATGCTGGGGGCCTGTGCCCTTGACTCCTTATGGATTCCTGTGGCCATGCAGAATCGATGCATTGAAGAGTTTCAAACTTCTACGACCTTTGAGGAGGTCATTGATGTCGCCGTCTCTGCTTTCATCCAGGACTTTGACGACTGCAAGGCCTATTTGTGGAAGATGATGCCTCAGCTGGACCTTCGCTATCTTCAACTAGGGAATAGCAATGAGGAGTTGTTCACTTCCTCCTCTAATGAGGAATAATTTCTTATCTTTGTACTTGCCTTCTCTTGCTTCTTTCTCTCTCTCTCTCTCTTTTGTAAAACCACTTATGAATGAACAGGCTAGTTTATCCTTATTGCATGTTCTGCGCATGCTTTTTTCATGTTAGAATTCATATTCCTAGTCGATCAAAGGCTATTCGACGTAGGAGCGGCTAGGGACCAAATAACAGATTTTCACCTATAATCTGTGAAGGTTTTTTCCATCGTAGGGCCGATTAGGAGTCAGGCCACTGAAGGATGTCCCCAAGAGTCAGGACGAGCAGAGGCCGTGTAACATAGGGACAATAAAAGTCATCAGGTTGATGCCATTATCATTTTATGTCGACTGGTCGAGGGCCAGGCCAACCAAACGAGATCGCAGGTGGCTAGCCATTCGAGGCACAGCCCCTGAGCGCATGGTTCAATGTGACTCAACGAGGTTGAGCGAAGGGTCTTCCAGTTGTTTGCCACTTGGTCAGCACCTAGGCCCTAGGCTGTTAGCTCTGTCAACTCACGAGCGAGTGAGATCCCTACTCACAGGAGAATAAGGATCCGAAAATGAGGTTGGGCTTGAAAAGAGTCTAAAAAGGTAAGCCCGCGAGTCAACCAAAGCCAACCGTTGAAGTCTCGACCGTCGAGTACTTATCAACCAAGAGAGTAGGCAATGAGAAGTCAGTAGCAATGGGGAGCTTTATCAAGCCGACCCCTAGCCTCTTCACATTGTTATTCTGGACAAGGCTTTTCTGACACATGCCCCCCTACTTTCAAATCCAAGCTTTGATCGGATGAAGGGAGTAGTTATGCACTGATTGAGCATGTGGAGAGGCGGCTCACTCGTGGTGTGTGCGCATAATTTTTGGGGCGTGCTTACGCTTCTGTGCCCATATTAAATGCAGATTGTTACTGCAGTCCGGCAGAATGAGCAAAGTAGTGCAACCTTGAAAAAAGAATGTCCTACAAGCCAATCACATGAGTGATGCAATGAAACTTTTCTTTATAAACTTTCAACTCATGTAATGATATTTTTTATATGATAATAAAATGAGATATTAATTCATCATTTTTGCTACATCTTACTCTATTTAAGATTATGATGAATCCCAAAGGTTAGGGTAATGATTTTAAGAGATATGAATGGATCATGCTTGTGAGATCTAAAATCCTAAAATCTTAATCTTAAATATTTCTGATCATGGGAGCATTGAGTTAGAGATCAATATTTTCGATAGACTGGTACATCTTTTGTATGCTCGACGGAGAGGATAGTTGATCTCACTAGCCACTTGTTTGAAAATACTAATACAAAGATGTGGATGCTCATTTGAAAATGAGTTCACTGAATTGACTCACCGACAGAGAATATCTAATGAAGCCTTACATGCATGTCAAAAATGATTATCTAAGTGAGAGTTGTGCAAGTGATCCTTAAATCTAAAATCACATGAAATCTTGTGCATATGAACTCATATTTTGGTTCATATCCAAGTATAGCAAAAAGTCATGCACGGAATGTTCAGGATATGATGGAGTATGTATGAAGGTTGTAGATTGGTTAACAAAAAATCAATCACTCCTAGTAAGAGGAGATAGCATCCTGTGAATTCTCATCTTTAAATAACTCAAAAAAAATCTTTTGGCCAAAAGTAGGATGAAGATTAAAAAAAATTTCTAATGCTTCATCATCGGAGTCATCATTGGCTGATTGAGAATCGATATGAATATGTGGTTGAGTTTGACACAATTCTATACTCATGAATATATTTGGGATGCAGGGATGATCGAAATATTAAATTATATGATAACTTACCACTAAAGAATATATTTGATATTTTTATTAAATTTTATATCTTCTGGATAGTCATGATACGTTGCTAGATATTAATCTTTACTTATAGATATGATCAAATTAAAAATTAATTGATCATCAATTAAAAAAAATTAATTGTTGAACTCAGGTTAGCTCATTTTTAGACCTTAATCGATTAGAAAGAGTTTAATAAAATTAGGTCAACTTACATCCAGATCTACTACTGGCCTAATATAGAACCCAATGGGTCATACAGATAAAAAATTGGCCAAAGACCCTTTTGATAAGGTTGATTGAAATTTTGGATCCAATCAAGGTTCTGGTAAGCATACTAGCACGTGTAGAAATTCTAGCTCCTTGGGAGATCAATTTGGTCTCAATCCTTGTAAATTTACTAACCTAATTTGGTGAGTATTTGGGTTAGGTCATGCCACCTAGGGGCAACCCAATAGGGGGCACCTCATATTTGTTAACATCAAAAACCAAGAGTCCTTTTTGTTAAGGACTCTTGGTGCAAAAATAAAGGGGAGCATGCCCACTTGTTTTTATATGCAGAAGGATCAAGAGTCCTTCTACATTGGGTCTCTGACCCATAAGGCAATAAGATCATATCTTTAACCACCTAACACACCTTTTAAAGTATAAAGAAGGTTTTAAAATGGTATGGAAACTCTTCTGGAAGTGAGGCACGCATGCGAGATGCTTTTGGTCATGCGAAGTGACGTGAAGACTCCTTCTGCTTTAAGGAGTCATAGGCACCATATTTATCTGATATTATTTTTATTAAGATCAAATTTAAATGCTAATTCTATGAGATAATTTAAAAAATTATCAGATGAATGGAGCATTGCTTATGATGCCCTTTACTGGGCATGTGCATGCGCAACAGAGGGACTCAACGACTCTTCACGTTGGAGAGTCCTTTTGTCATTTGAATTCTTTTTCAAATGAGGTGTCACTTGCTGATAATCTTCTTATTTGAATTCAAATTATATGTGGCAAGATTTCATGCTAATCTGAAAGCAGAAGAGATGCCAAATGCATCTCCTTCTGGGCACACGTGCATGAGAGGGAATTAATCGACGTATCATGTTCTGATGAGTCCTTCTGCTTGAAGACTCTCAGATAACTGATATGGAAGTATGATAAGGCTTTTGAATTAAGGCATGTCTTTCATTTGGTGTCCCCTTTGGATCTATAAATAGGGGACAACAGATGAGGGTGATCATTCAATTCTCACATGCCTTATCCACTCCATCTCTCCCTCTCTTACAACTCTAGGGTTTAGGACAAGGCTTATTCTTTAAGACAAGCCTATTCCTAATAGTTCTAAGGGTTTAAGAGGTCCAGAAAAAGATGGTCAGATCTAATGGGAGGTTTTAAGAGATCCAAACTCAGGTCTAGAGGAAGGTCTGATCGATTGGTGGCTAGTCGAGTTCTAGGAGCTAGAACTCTTGAAGCAAAGTTCAGGAAGGAGTGCTGTTCTTGGATCAGTTTTCATATGGATCATCATTAGAGGGTGAACACTTGGGCACCTAGTAAAATTAGATTAAGCACTATAGGTATTCTTCTTATCCATATTATTTAATTATATTTTGATTGCTATAGTCATGAGATTCTGGGTTCTAAGGTTTTGGTGCACTAGGATGTTTCGAATGAAAATTTTAAACACCAAATCCTTCTGTTGCACCATCGAAATTCAACAATGGTATCAGAGTTTATCTTGATTTGTACAATCAAAGGTTGGAATGTTGTCTTGATTATGATCAAGCTAGGATTTTTAGTTGGTTCAAGTCAGGTCAACAGTTGAACCCAATTGAACATCCAAACCTAACATATCTTAGAGATATGTTTAGATATATAATGTTATGATTTTGATCATATTAATATATCTTAAAAGATATGTTTAGTTGTATGATGTCATGATTATAATCATGAGATATGATTAGATGCATTGATTTAATGTTTAGTTATCATGATTATCATGATACAACTATAATTGTACATCATTATGATTGGTTAAGATAGGATGTACATAAGACCATTAAAGCCCTCTTAAAAATCATATTAAGCCATAGTGTTGGGAACTAATAGCTAACCAATTCTTGAATCGATTAATCAATTGGTGTCTAAGGAGTGTTTCAAGTATGATGGTTATTTAATTGATTTCATTCGTTGATCTGATCAATTTATTGACATCTAAAGAAAGTAATGAGGGGACTCCCACCAATCTTAACATTTTCTAGCTAATTGGGTTAGTTCAAATCTTGAATTTAGATTTCTCAGTGTTTATTACATTATTGTTGCCTTCCTTCATGCTAGGATGATTACTATATCAAGAACTACAGTAGGTTTATTGTACTATCCACAAGACTTACTATAGAGTTTGATGTGGGGATCTCTTGGTACAATTAGATGCTTACGGTATATTTTGAATGTGTTGCTTTATTGTGCTATCGACAAGGATAATATTATTCAGATATGACTATATAAAAATGAAAGATCTGACTTAACTAAATATTATAGTTTGTTATACTATCTACTAGACTATGAGTGTATTTGAGACAAGATGAAGTTGAGAGTTGCATGAGATGCAATTGAAAAGAATTTTCTACCTTTGAACTCATAAAAATTTATTATGCTATCTATAAGATTTTCATAAGAAATTGAGATCTCAACCCCATTAAAGAACCTAAGTAAGATTTCTTATTTACGATAGGTGAGAGCTATAGTATTTGATAAAATAGTGAGAGTAATAACTAGAATAAAAGACCTCATCTAGTTATACATGTCATCATAAGTGGTCTACTTATACTATTGTTCTTAATTTATATAGATTTAATTTTGCATATGGCTTCTTCATATTCACTGCATGATGTCATAGTTGAAAATAAGTAGATCGATCCAAAATATGTGGATTGGTTGAGAAACTTGAAAGTTAGATTCGCATCAGAGAAAGTCTCCAATATTTTGAAAATTTCTGACTCTTGTTCGGTCAGTGATAATACTTTCAAAAATAAGAAGGTAAAGATATCCCACAAATATTACCTATTATTATGTGGCGAGACAGGGCATTGGAAGAATAATTGCAAGAATCATCTTGCATGCTTAAAGCAGGGTACAAGTGTTGCACTGAAAGATGTGTATATGATATAGACCTATCTTTTATTGAGTGCATCAAATTTTGATATTTGGATATTGGATACCACCTATGGATCGCATATTTATGATATATTGCAGTGACTACAAAATATCAGAGGGCTGAAAAGAGGTGACCTCGAGCTTTTCGACGTATGTGGAGAGTTCATTAGCGCAGAGATTGTGAAAATCTATATGCTCAATTTATCTTCGAACAAAATTTTAGAATTAAAATACTGTTATTATATACCTAAGATCATTAAAAATATTATTTTATATATTTATTATTAAATAAGGTTATGAAATAAATTAACGGGTAATGGTTGCTCCATTCTATTTTCTAATGAATATTATGGTAGTGATTATATTGATAACAATCTTTTAATTCTTACACTCAATGCAAATATTTTTCATATTGAAAGAATATGAAAAGAAAGAGAAAAGATGTGAATATCACATATCTCTAGCATTACCGTCATGGTCATATCAGTGAGTCAAGGATAAATAAGTTATACAAAGAAGAGTTCTTTGATCCATATGATTATGAATCATTGAAAACTTATGAATCTTGTCTCATGAGTAAGATGATCAAGACTCCATTCTCTAGACATGAAGAAAGGGCAAAGGAGTTGTTAGCCCTAGTACACTCAGATGTATATGGACCGATGATAACTCAGGCTAGAGAAAGATACTCCTACTTTATCATCTTTACAGATAATCTATCAAGGTTCGGATATATATATATCTTATGAAATATAAATTCGAAGCCTTTGATAAGTTTAAGAAGTATCAAAGTATGGTCAAGAAATAAACTAAAAAAAGTATCAAGGTTTTTCGATCTGATCGAGGAGGAGAATATTTATCTAGTGAATTTCTTGATCATCTTAAGAAAAAGATATTCTTTGTAAATGGACCCCTCTTTATACATCGCAGCTAAATAGTATAGAAGAAAAGAAGAATCGCACTTTGATGGATATAGTGCGGTCCATGATGTGCTTCACAGATCTTTCAATATCATTCTAGGGATATGCCCAAGAGACTGCCGCATACATATTGAATAGGATGCCTTCAAAGTCTGTTACTAGTACTCCATATGAGATATAGAAGGAAAGAAGCTTAATCTTAAATATCTTAAGATTTGGGACTATCCTGCTTATATCAAAATATCTTTGGACATAAGCTAAGTTCTAGATCAGACAAGTACAAGTTTGTAGGGTATCCTAAGAAATTAAAGGATACTACTTCTACCACCTTACTGAACAAAAAAATTTGTTAGTAGGCACGCTATTTCTTGAAAAATGAATTCATCCAAGAAGAAGAAAATGGGAGGAATATTAATGTGAAAAAGTTCAAAACCTACAAAACGATCTAGAAATACTTGTGGTTGGACCACAAGAAGATCCTCAACCATAAGTACCCAAGGATGAGGTACATCTATAATACACATCTCCTTTTCGAAGATCAGATGGAGTGCATCAAGCACCTCTGAGATATGGTTTTGATATTGAGAATGACAATATGATCAACATCATTTAAGATGTTGATCTACTGACTTATTTGAAAGCTGTCATGAGTAGAGACTCAGACAGATGGCTGAAACCATGAAATCTGAAATGAACTTTATGTATACCAATCAAGTGTGGACATTGGTTGATGCACCTGAGAGTGTGACCCTAATAGGATGCAAGTGGGTCTTCAAGAAGAAGATCGGAGTAGATGGTCAAGTGAAACCTTTAAACTAGGTTGATAGCGATGGATTTCAGATAAAGATAAGGAATTGACTATGATCAAACCTTCTCACCAGTGGTAATAATCAAGTTCATTCAGATTCTACTTGCTATAGTTGCATACTACGACTATGAGATCGACAGATGGATGTCAAGACTGCCTTTTCAATGATAATCTTGAGAAAGAGATCTACATGACTCAGCCAGAGGGATTTATCTCAAGTACGAAGATAAATCAAGTATGCAAGCTGAAGAATCCATCTATAGATTGAAGCAGGCTTCGAGGAGTTGGAACATCCATTTTGATATGACAGTCAAAGAGTTTAGCTTTGTTAAAAATGAGAATGAATCATGTGTGTATAAAAGACAAGTGGGAGTGCTATTGTCTTCTTGGTACTATATATTGGTGATATACTACTCATTGAGAATGATATCTCAATGTTGCAATCGATCAAGACTTAGCTATCAAACAAGATTTCAAAAAGACTTGGATGAAGCATCCTATATACTGGGTATAAGATCTATAGAGATAGATCTAAGAAGATGCTAGGTTTGTCCCAGTCTCGGTATATAGATCTCATGTTGAAAAGATTTAACATGGAGGTAAGTAAAAGAGGTTATCTGCATGTAAGTCATGGCATACATCTCTCCAAGAAAATATATTTTAAGACACCAGAGGAAAGAAAAGGAATGAGCAAAATCCCTTATATTTCGGCTGTGGGTTCAATAATATACGCCATGCTATGTACCAGGCCTGATATAGCTTATGCTTTAGGTATAACTAATAGATTTCAGACTGATCCAGGAGAAGATCATTGAAAAGCTGTGAAAAATATTCTTAAGTACCCAAAGAGGACTAAAGATATTTTCTTATATATGGAGGAGGATCAGAGTTAAAATCAGAGAGATATACAGATTCTAATTTCAATCTAATTCTGATGATAACAAGTCAATTTCAGGATATGTATTTATTCTAAATGGTAGAGCAGTAAGTTAAAAAATTTTAAGCAGCAGACAGTAACTGACTCAACCACTCAAGTAGAGTACATCACTGCTAGTGAAGCCGGTAAGGAAGCTGTCAGGAGAAGAAGTTTATCACAAAATTAAGAGTCATTCCTGAGATTGAAGAATTGGTGCCACTCTATTGTGATAACACTGGGGCTATTATTCAAGTCAAAGAACTTAGGTCTCATCAAAGATCTAAGCACATCCTCAAATACTTCCACCTTATTCGAAAAATTATAGAAAGATAAGATATTATCCTTTAATGAGTAGACACTAAGAACAATATAGTAGACCCATTTACTAAGACCATACCACAGCAGCTATTTGATCATCATCTTGATTGTATGGGATTGAAATACAAAGACGATTGACTTTGGTGTAAGTGGAAGATTGAAAGAAGAGTACCCTATAAGCCAATCATATGAGTGATGCGATGAAATTTTCTTTATAAACTTTCAACTCATATAATGATATTTTTTAGATAATATAAATGAGGTATTGATTCATCATTTTAGCTCCATCTTACTATATTTAAGATTATGATAAACTCCAAAGGTTAGGCAATGATTTTAGGAGATATGAATGGATCATGTCCGTGAGACCTAAAGTTCTAAAATTCTAATCTTAAATATTTCTGAATGTGAAAGCATTGAGTCGGAGATCAATATTTCGAAAGACTGGCACATCCTATGTATGCTTGATGGAGAGGATAGTTGATCTCACTAGCCACTTGTATGGGAACACTAATGCAAGGATATAGGTGTTCATTTGAGAATGAGTTCACTGAATTGACTCATCGATAGAAAATATCTAATGGAGCCTTACATGCATGTCAAAAGATAGTTCTCTAAGTGAAAGTTCTGCAAGTGATCCTTAGATCTGAGATCATCATGAAATCTTATACACATGAACCTATATTTGGTTCATATCCAAGCATGACAATAAGTTATGTATGAAATATTCTGGATATGATGAAGTGTGTATAAAGGTTATGAGTCGGTCAATAAGAAATTATCACTCTTAGTAAGAATAGATGGCATCCTGTGAATTCTCATCTCTAAACAACTCAAAAAAAATCTTTTGGTCAAAAGCAGAATGAAGATTAAAAAAAAATTTAATATTTTATCATCGAAGTCATCATTGACTGATTGAGAATTGATATGAATATGTAGTTGAGTTTGACATAATTCTATACTCATGAATATATTGGCATGCAGGGATGATCCAAGGATTGAATTACATGGTAACTTATCACTGAAGGATATATTTGATATTTTTATCAAATTTTACATCTTCTATATTATTATGATACATTGTTAGATGTCAATCTTGACTTATGGATTTGATCGAATTAAAGAGTTTAATTCAATCACCAATTAGAAAGGGTTCTAATTACTGAACTCAGATTAGCTCATTTTTGGATCTTAATTGATTAGAAGGAGTCTAATCAAATTAGGTCAACTTGCATCCGGACCTACTACTAGCTAGATATGGAACCCAATATGTCATACATATAAAAAATTAGCCAAAGACCTTTTGATAAAGTTGATTAAATTTGGATCCAATTAGGATTTGGTAAGCATGCTAGCACGTGTGAAAATCCTAATACCTTGGGAGATCAATTTGATCTCAATCTTTGCAAATTTGCTAACCCAATTTGGTGAGCATTTGGGTTAGGTCATTCTAATTGGGGCCAGCCCAATAGGGGGTGCCTCATGTTTTGTTAAGGTCAAAAATCAAGAGTCTTTTTTCTTAAGGACTCTTGGTGCAAAAATAAAGGGATGCATGTCCACTTGCTTTTGGCATGCAGAAGGACCAAGAGTCCTTTTGCTTTAGGTCTCTGACCTATAAGACAACAAGATTAGATCCTTAACCACCTGGCATGTCTTTTAAAGTGTGAAAGAAGGTTTTAAAATGGCATGGATCTGGAAGTGAGGTGCATGCGAGATGCTTTTGGTCACACGAAGCAATGCGAAGACTCCTCCTGCTTTAAGGAGTCATAGGCACCATATTTATTCGATATCTTTCTTGATTAAGATTAGATTTAAATATTGATGCCTTTTACTGGGCGTGTGCACATGCGACAGAGGAGGGACTCACACGACTCTTTGCATTGGAGAGTCCTTCTATCATTTGAATTCCTTTTCAAATGAGGCATCACTTGTTGATCATATTTTTATTTGAATTCAAATTATACATGATAGGATTTCACATAGAAGAGATGCCAAATGCATCTCTTTCTGGACGCACGTGCGTGAGAGGGAATTAATCAACATATCATATTCTGATGAGTCCTTCTGCTTGAAGACTCTCAGATAACTGATATGGAAGCATGATAAGGCTTTTGAATTAAGATGTGTCTTCTCATTTGGTCCCCCCTGGATTTATAAATAGAGGATGGCAGATGGGGTGATCATTCAATTCCTACATGCCTTATCCACTCTCTCTCTCCCTCTCTTACAACTCTAATTTTTAGGACAAGGCTTGTTCTTTTAAGACAACCCTATTCCTAATAGCTCTAAGGGTTTAAGAGATCCAGAAGAAGGTAGTCAGATCCAGTGGAAGGTTTTGAGTGATCCGGACCTAAGTTTGGAGGAGAGTCTGATCGATTGATGGCTAATCGAGTTCTATGGGCTAGAACTCTTGGAGCAAGGTTCAAGAAGTAGCGCTATTCTTGGATCATTTTCTATGTGGATCACCATTGGAGGGTGAACACTTGGATGCCTAGTGAAAATTAGATTAAGCACTATAGGTATTCTTCTTATCCATATTTATTGTAATTATATTTTGATTGCTATAGTCAAGGGATTCTGGGTTCTAGGGTTTCGATGTGCTAGGGTGTTTCAAATAAAATTTTAAATACCTAGTCCTTCTGCTGTGCCACCAAAATCTTACAAACCTCTCCTTTCATGTCCAAATTAAATGCACATCAGGTAGGGAGGTGCCTGTGGCCAATCCCCGATCGACATTTAACGGGGCAATTAAGGTGCTCTCCTCTTCTTATAAGGGAGACTTCTTCCCCCTCTACTTTCCAACTTTCCCTACTTTTCTGCCAATCCACCCCCTCTATTTTTGGATGGAATTTCGGCATCTACTTATTATGGCGTGGTGAAATTGTTTCTTTACATGCACTGGAGCCCATGTTTTCAATCGAGACCGTCAGTCATCGTTTGAGAGTGGAGTCTTTTCGTGGACTCTGGGTTGGCATGGGAGGTATTGAAAATGATGTTGCCTAGGTATGGCTTCCCAAAAGGAGGATGAATTGGATATTTTTAAATTTAATCAAATTAAAGCTTAAGCAGATATGTGCTTCTAACTTGAATGATTGTGTGGTGATTATAATATATAGCAGCAGAAATAAAGTATATAAATTCTATGCAAGAAATAAAAATAAGTAAAGCAAAAAATTAAGATAAGAGAGCAAGCACAACATAAACACATAAGATTTATAGTGGTTTGGAGCAATCTACTCTTACGTCCACTCTTGAAGCTTCCTTTAGAAATTTCATTATAATCCCTTGACTACAGTGTGTTTGTTTTCTCGGGCTTACAAACAAATCTAGTTAATTTTTTGGACTCACCAATCACAACTCTATACTGATAGTTTTTCGAGCTCACTATTAATCCAGTTAGTTTTAACCTTGGCTAACCAACCACAACCACACAACGATTATTTTTTCGGACAAACAATCAACCCTGAATTTTTTTTCCAAAAGAAACTTGCAAAGAATAAAAATATAATTTAGCACAAATTAAAAAAAAATTCTTTTTGAGTGCGATGAAGAGGCCAAAGGATTGCTCTTTGATGCTTGGCTTTCTTTCCTTTGAAGCTAAGAGGATGTTGAAGATGGTGTTGAAGATAGCTCTTGAATGCCTTCTGAAATCTATGCTTAAATTTTTCTCTTTTCTCTCTTTTTCTTGGATATTCAATGAAGCCTCAATTTTGAATGATTTCTTCCTTCAATCTACTTTTTTTTTTTTTAATTCTCCACCTTTAAATAGACTTGAGAATGGCTAGAAAAGAGGTTCTACCTATTGGAGATGACAAACTAGCTGTTGGAGGGCATTGGGGTAAAAAATTGAAGTTTTCAAAAACTAACCATTACAGTCCACTTAGTCGACTAACTTTTAACTTAGTCGACTAAGTCCCTCACTGGGTCGACTCAAAACTCTCTTAGTTGACTAAGTTCTCAATCTTCAAAAATTCAGCCTTCTGTCTTTGCTGACCTCTAAGACTGAGTCAACTAACTTTCTGACTTAGCCGACAAGTTTGTGTGCCAAGTATGCCAAGGATTCTTTGAAGTGCTTTGGCTTGGCAACTTATGAAGATTTATTTTATAGATGAATTTTCAATTTAAGCATCTAGAAACTCCTACAATCATCTTTGAAATACATGATTAGTATCATCTATACTCAATATTTTGAAATCATCAAAATCAATCCTAGGGTCAACAAATGGCCATCCTGCCTGAGAGGAGTGTAATTCTGTGGCCTCAAAAGATTTTCTCAATGTCAAGCTCAGAATGGGCTTGACTTCTTTTATAGTCTCTGGTGGGGTCACTACGGAGCATGTGGTTCTAAGAAGGATAGCCACCGGATCGCACGACTGCTCCTAAGGGGCCTACCATCACCATTACTTGGGGGCTCCCTTTGCAGGACCCTTAGTGGCTTGATGAAGCGATCCAATTGCGGCTTCCATCTAATGCTGCTGGCGCCCTGCCTTTCTTCAGTCGGGCCGGACCCTACTTTGGGGTGGAATGAGGATAGTGGTTGTCTTCGACTGCTGGGCGTGAGAGTGCCTCTTTCTCACTCTCGACCATCCATTGGATGATCGACTTGCCCCTCATGCTCCTCCTGCAGTGGAGGTAGAGGTGAGCACGAGGATCCCATCCGAGAGGTGATGGAGGATTCGCTTCGAGATTCGGCATTATGGTTTCTTCCAAGACGAAAGCTCCAGATGCTGAAGCCAAGTTGGGGAAAGAGCCTTCCACCCTAGATCCGACGATTGGAGGGTCATAGCGTGGAGAACTTCGAGCCTGAATGTAGAGTAAGCACTCCAATTGCCACAAAAACATCTACGTTCGTGCAGGAGAGATTCTCTTGGACTAGGTGTAGTGTCCGTGTTGGACTTTATTATTTATTTTGTCTTGCTATCGTTTGTGTAATGCTTGATGCGCCATCTTTGTAGAAACTTCATCTTCAATTGAAAAGTGAGTTTTCCTCTATTGTATGTGTGCTTTGGCATTCCCAGCTGATTAAAGATCATCGACTTAAGTAGGGCTCATAGAAGGTTTAGTCAGGTCGGACGTAGGCCATCTCTGCTAAAGGCCGATTAAAGGTCATTTTCCTTTAAGATTGATCAATGGTCAGACCATCCAAAGGTCGTGTTGTATAAAAGCTGATCAAATGCTCCTTCTATGTTAGGCCGATCAAAGACTGCATTGTCTAAAAGCTGATCAAAGGCTCCTTTTACGTTAGGCTGATCAAAGTAGGGTCGATCAAAGGTCGTGTTGTCTAAAAATCGATCAAAGACTCCTTCTACATTAGGTCGATCAAAAATCAGACCGATCAAAAATCATGTTGTCTAAAAGACAATCAAAGGCTCTTTTATGTTAGATCGATCAGAGGCTGGGCCGATCAAAGGTCGTATTGTCTAAAAATCGATCAAAAACTCCTTCTACATTAGACCGATCGAGGTTGGGCCGATCAGAGGCCATGTTGTCTAAAAGCTGATCAAAGTCTCCTTCTAAGTTAGGTTGATCAAAGATCATGTTGTCTAAAAGCTGATCAAAGGCTCTATCTACGTTAAGTCGATCAAAGATCAAGCCAATCAAAGGTTGTGTTGTCTAAAAATCGATCAAAAGCTCCTTCTATGTTAGGCCGATTAGAGGTCAGACCGATCAAAGATCGTGTTGTCTAAAAGCCTGTCAAAGGCTCCTTCTACATTAGACCGATCAAAGATCGAGCCGATCAAAGGCCGTATTGTCTAAAAATTGATCAAAGACTCCTTCTGCATTAGGCCGATCAAAGATCGAACCGATCAAAAATCGTGTTGTCTAAAAATTGATCAAAGGCTCTTTTTACGTTAGGCTGATCAGAGGTCGGGCCGATCAAAGGTCGTATTGTCTAAAACTAATCAAAGGCTCCTTCTACATTAGGCTGATCAAAGATCAAGCAATCAAAGATTGTATTATCTAAAAATCAATCAAAGACTCCTTCTACATTAGGTCGATCAAAGATAGAATCGATCAAAGATCATGTTATCTAAAAGCCAATCAAAGTCTCCTTCTACACTAGGCCGATTAAAGGTCGAGCCGATCAAAGACTGTGTTGCCTAAAAGCTGAGGATCCTACAAGTTAGCCCTTCAGAGGCCCTTTTAGATTCTCCTCCACTCTCCGTGTGACTAAGATCTTTCAGGGTGTTGACTTGCTGAAGAGCAGAGTTCGACCCTCGATGGTCCTACAGGTTAGCCCCCGCTTCTTAGTCGATGGGATCTTCAATAATTGGGGTGGTCAGAGGCTGCCTGTCGACAAGCAGACAAGAAAGCAACTTGAGGAAAGAAGACATTTTTTATTGAAAGAGACAGCATAGTACATTACTCATGGTACATTTGGAGGTTCTCCGAGTTCCATGGCCAGGGAAGCAGGGCTCTGTCCAATTATTTTATGCAATAAGTTTCTGGCTTGATAATTTCATCTACCTGGTAGGGACCTTCCCAATTTGGTGCCAACTTGCCTCATTCACCTGATTGAGAAACTTCTGCTCTGCATAAAACTAGATTGTCGACCCTGAAGTGCTTTTCTCTGACTTTGGGATTATAGTATCAGACCACTCGGTGTTGATAGGCTACCATTCTGATGCGAGCTCTTTCTCAAGCCTCCTCCAGTAAATCTAGATCTGTTCGAAGCTTTTCTGCATTAACCTACTCATCATAATTCTTGACTCATGCTGACGGGATTTCAATTTCAATAGGGAATGTCGCTTCAATTCCGAAGGAGAGGCTAAAGGGGGTTTTCCCCATCAATACCCTCGACATTGTCCGATATGTCCACAGTATATGGTAAAGCTCATCGATCCATCCCCCCTTTGCTCTATCCAATCTCCATTTCAGGCCCTGTAGGATGGTTCTATTGGTCACTTCTGCTTCTCCATTGGCTTGAGAGTGAGCCATAGAGGTGAAATGATGCAAAATTCCATGCTCCTCACAAAGCTGCTCTAGCCTAGACCCAATGAATTGACGCCATTATCGGTTATTAACACTTGGGAAGTCCAAATCAGCATATTATGCACTTCCAGACAAAGTCTACCATCTTTGCTTCAGTGATGCGGGCCAACGGCTCTGCCTCCATCCATTTGGTGTAGTCTACGGCAACAAGCAAAAATTTTCGCTGACCTGATGCTCGAGAAAAAGGGCCAAAGATGTCCATCCCCCACTATGCGAATGGCCAGGGCGAGCACATGGGGGTGATTGGTGTGGCAAGTAGATACTGTATGTTTGAGTACTGCTGACATTGATCGCATCGTTTGACTAGGTTCTGGGCATCTTGCTGTATGGTCGGCCAATAATAGTCTTGTTGTAGGAGCTTGTAAACCAACATCCTCTTTCCAACATGGCTTCCACACGCACCTTCGTGTACCTCTTTCAGGGCGTACTTGGCTTCAACAGACTACAGACATTTAAGGAGTGGTAGAGAGAATGATCTTTGTAGAGTTTTCCTTGTGAAGAAGATATCGGGGTGATTGGTACCTTATTTTCGAGCTTTCTTCCAATCTGCCGGCAAAGTCCCATCTCTAAGATAGTTGATGAGGGAGTTCATCCAACAGGGCTCTTCTTCCACTTGCATTACCGCCACCAACTCTTCTGTGCATGGCTTGCTCATCACCTCAAAGAAGGTCCTTCATGGCAACTCAGATGGCATGAATGTCGCCAGCTTAGACAACATGGCCTTTGATCGGCCGGCCTCTGATCGGCTTAATGTAGAAGGAGCTTTTGATCAATTTTTAGACAACACGGCCTTTGATCAGCTCGATCTCTGATCAGCCTAACATAGAAGGAGCCTTTGATTTGCTTTTGGACAACATGGCCTTTGATCGACCTGATCTTTGATCGGTCCGATCTTTGATCAGTTCGATCTTTGATCGGTCCGATCTTTGATCAGCCTAATGTAGAAGGAGTCTTTGATCAGCTTTTAGATAACATGGCCTTTGATCGATCTGGTCTTTGATTGGCACTAACGTAGAAGGAGCTTTTGATCGACTTTTAGACAATATGATCTTTAATCGGTCTGACCTTTGATCGGCTTAATGTAGAAGGAGCCTTTGATCGGCTTTTAGATAACACGATCTTTGATCGATCTAGTCTCTGATCGGCCTAACATAGAAAGAGTCTTTGATCAATTTTTAGACAATACGGCCTTTGATCAGCCTAATATAGAAGGAGCCTTTGATCGGCTTTTAGACAGCATGGTCTTTGATCGGTCTAATATAGAAAGAGCCTTTGATCAGCTTTAGACAACACGGTCTTTGATTGGCTTGACTTCTAATCGGCCTAACGTAGAAGGAGCCTTTGATCGATTTTTAGACAACATAATCAATCACGAGAGTTCTGCAATCTGGATATTTATTGAATTTCAAAATTTGCAAACTAAGACACCAGATCTTTGATCTTCTGGAGGTACTTCATCATATTCTCTCCATGGGCCTCATAATGACCTTGGATGTGGCCGACGATCAGTTGGAAGTCACTATGGACCTTCAGATCTCATATCCCCAGCTCCTTAGCGATTCTGAGGTCGGTAGCTAATGCTCATATTTCACCTCATTATTTATTGTCAGGAACCCAAACGGAGGATGTATTCGATGATGGTCCCATCTGGGCCTGAGAGGATCAGTCCTACCCCGATCCTGCAGAGTTGGATGACCCATCCACATGCAGCTCCCAAACATTTGAACCAGCCTTGGGTGGATCTTTGCGAGTCTGTTCCTAGGGTTTGTCTTTCTTGAGTCCCTCTAGCTCATCTGGGATGGTACATTTTGCTGCAAAGTTGGCCAAAATTTAACCCTTGATCAATGGCCACGATCATTACTGGATATCGAATTCAGAGAGCTCTATCACCCACTTTATGATTCGTCTTGATGTATCTAGCGGATGGAAAATACTTCGTAAAGGTTGATCTGTTAGGAGAATGATCGAATGAGCTTGAAAGTATGGGTTGAGCTTCCGAGCAGTAATGAGGAGGGCATAGGCCAGCTTTTCGAGCTTTGAATATCAGGTCTTTGCATCCCTCAAAGTCTGGCTGATATAGTATAATGGCTTCTGGAACCTATCTTGTTCTTGGACCAGTACTATACTCATTGCTATGGGAGATAGATAAGTATAAAAATAGTTCCTCATTGAGATCAAGCTTACCAAGCAATGGGGAGGAGTTGAGATAGCTCTTTAAGTCAGTGAAGGCTTTTTGGCATTCATCTATCCATCAGAAGTTCTTTGGTTGCCTTAGCATCTGGAAGAAGGGTAGGCAACGCTCGGTAGACTTTGAAATGAACCGGTTCAAGGCAACGATCCTTCCTATAAGATGCTATACTTCTTTGATCATTTTTGGAGGGGCCATCTCTTGGACAGCCTTGATTTTCTTTGGATTGACTTTGATTCCTTAGTGGGAGATCATGAAGTCGAGAAACTTATTGGAAGTTACTTCGAAGGCGCACTTCATCGGATTCAGTTTCATCTGATATTTTCGAAGGGTGGCAAAGGCTTCTTTAAGATCTTCAATATGGGTCCTCGCGGTCTTACTTTTGATGAGTATATCATCCACATACACCTCCATATTTCATTCGATTTGATCTTTGAAGATTTTATTCACGAGGTGCTGGTATGTTGCACCTGTATTTTTCAAGCCAAAGGACAAAATCCTGTAACAAAAAGATTTTGTCAATGATAAAAGCTATTTCTCCTCATTCTCAGGTGCCATTCGGATTTGATTGTAACTGAAGAAGGTGTCCATGAAGGTGAGGAGCTCATGACCCGACGTGGCATCAACCAGTTGATCAATCCTCGACAGTGGGTAGCTATCCTTTGGGTAGGTTTTATTCAAGTCAATGAAATGAATATAGATACGCCACTTCCCATTCACCTTCTTCACCATGACTACATTCTCAATCCACTCAAGATAAGTAGTCTCCTTGATGAAGCCTGCTTGCAGCAGCTTGTCCACCTCCTCGACTATCGCCCTCTGCCATTCAGGCACAAAATTTTGCTTCTTTTGCTTAACTAGATGATGCTGTGGATTTACATTAAGCCGGTGCACCATCACCGAGGGGTCAATGCCTGGCATATCAGCCGGTGTTTCGATGAAGACATCCATATTTTCTACAAAAGAAGGTTAGCTGAGCTTTCATTATCTAGTCTAGACTAGATCCGATCGGGACGATATGCTCCAAATTTCCATCCGCTAAGGGGATGGATATGAGCTCCTTGGTAGGTGCTTCGTGCTCCTCGGATAACTTATCATGGGTGTCTAATCCTTCGATCGGGTAGGACTCGACTGGCTCGCCCCTCGGAGGGCGATATTATAGCAAAGCACGCCAAGTCCTGGTCTCCACAAACTTCTTTGACTCCTTTTATAGCTGGAAATTTCATCTTTAGATGGTAAGTGGAGACAACAACTCAGAGTGCATTAAGGTTTGGTCATTTGAGGATCGCATTATATGTCGAAGATGCTTGGACAACCAAGAAGTCGACCTAGGCAATGGCTTGGAGTGGGAAATGTCCAGCCTTTACCGATAACGTGATGACCCTTAAATTGGGATGGTGTCTCTAGTAAATCCGACAAGTGGAGAGTTTGTTTTCCCCAGTCGATCAGCAGACAATCCCAATTTTACAAAAGTATCATAAAATAAAATGCCAACGAAACTTTCATTATCAATCAAGATGCAACGTACACTATAATTTTCGAGATTGAGTGTTACAACCACCGTATCATTGGACAGGAACTGGATCCCTCGGGTGTCCTCATTGATGAAGGTTATGAGGACTTCAGTCCACTGCCTTTTCATTGCCTCTCTTTCTCCGCTGACTCCACCGCTGCTTTGCCCCCAACGATGGTGGTTATGATGCTGATCATGGGTCGGTCCTGTTGTTCAACCCAAGGTGGCTGTTCCACTGGCTAGGGTGATCTTCATTGGTCCTCCCATCATTCCCCCCAATGTCGGATGAATTGATCAAGGCGGCCATGCCTAATGAGAGCCTCGATCTCATCATGGAGCTGGATGCAGTCCTCCACATCGTAGTCATGATCTCGATGGTACAAATAGTACTTGCTTGGATCTCTCCGAGCTGGGTGCATTCGTAGCTTCTTCATTTTTGAGAGCTGCCTCCCGATTTTCATAAGCACCTAAGTCCTTGGTGCATTCAGTAGGGTGTAGTAGTTGTATTTCCTCGATGGTGATGGGGCATGTCGATTTTTTCTCTGGGAACTCTTGAACCAGTGGTTCCTCAGGGCTCCATTCTTCTGGCGGTGAGGGGTGACCTAGAGCGTGGGAGCACCCTCTCCTCCTTCATGGGCGAATGCTCCTTGTCCAGCATCTTTTTCCTCCCTCCGTAGTGGAACTAGCAGGAACCTCATCCTCCGCGAAGGCCTCTTCTATGTGGGCATACTTTTCCGCCCTAGCCAGCAGGTTGGAGAAGTTTCGAGGGTAAGTCTTCACTTAGAATATTTTCAAGTCATTTTCTATAGTCCACTCATCATTGCAGACACTGTGATTGATTGATCCAGGTTACGAACTTCAAGGACGATCGCATTGAAGTGGCTGACAAATGATCGGATGGTCTCCTTCTCTTTTTGCTTGATGGTGTGGAGGTAGTCAACTGTTTCTGCTGCCATCAGCTACTAATAAAGTGGCTGATGAAAGACCTACTCAACTACTCAAAGGAGTGGATTGAAGTCGACTTCAAACTGAAATACCAGTGCCTAGCCGCCCCCTTCAGGATAGAGGAAAATACTTGGCACAAGATGCCATCAGTTGTTCCATGGAGGAGCATCATCGTCTTGAAGCTCTTCAGGTGGTCGACGGGATCCGCTCTCCCATTGTAGCTTTCGAGCTGAGGAATCTTTAAGGTGAGGTAAAGGCTTCTGCATGATCTGGGGGATGAAAGGGGGTCATTGCTGAACACATCGTATGGTGCCGGCTCCTGTTGCAGATCGCATCAATCCACCGATTCAGATCTCAAAAAATAAACTCGACGTCGAGGTCTCAAGCAGTGTAGGCTCCCGACTGCTAGGGGCATCATCGATCGGGGGTAGAGTCATGCCTTGATCAGAGAATTGGAGACTGCCGTCGCTTGGGTTCTAGGCTTCTAAGGTGGCTTTGGTGGGTCTACCTCCTCTCAAGATCGTAAGGAGCGACCGACAGCTAGTCAGGTAATGGTGTCGCCGCCTATAGTGTCGGTTCTGGTTGTGAAGCTACCAATGGTGGAACTAAGCAGCCTGATGGGGTGGAGGCACCATCGGTAGGGGTGCGGGCACGTCCAGGATAGACTAGACAGTGACCGTCAGGGTCGAACCTGCTAGAAAATAGATGGAATTGGTCTACCATCACCATCACCGATTGTGGAGGTAGAGGGTCTTCCACAATCACCAACGAAGCTGTATGATTAACCTAGAACTCCTCAGACTGTACCATGGCATTGGTATGACAGGATGATGCTCTTTTGGGTGCCCTAGTTGCCCTACCTCGATCTATGTTCCTCCAAGTTGGGATAAACCCTTCCTCTAGTGTCAATCTGTTGATGCAAGATTTTGACCGACACCAGAGGAGCTGGAGCGATGATCGAGATCGATCTTTCGAGAGTGAGACCTACAAGAAAGTTCCGATCGGAGGTGGCCCCAGTGAGGACCCTCCAATGCTCCAGTCAGTATCTCATTCAATAGAGAGAGAAGTGTGAGAGGCAGAGTAATGGCATACCTTGGGGTCCCCTTTTTCATGCCTTCTTATAGATGGAGTCCGGAGGCTGTTAGGCCTGCACCCATAGGCTGTCAAGATAGATTTCCTGCCATCCACCCACTAACCAGGTTGTTAGTCATGGGTGTCAGTCATGCCACATGGTTGCATTCTAAAAGCTTACCAGGGTATCTTTTCTGCCACATTCTGGAAGTTCTTTAGGATACTATCCAATTGCCCAGGTGATCCTATTGATCGGTGGGTTTGATTCGGCCAGGCTGATTTGGGCCTTGTCGGTGATCCCTGGGCCTTAGAGGGGAGTCATTAACAGCTATCAATTGGTGAAGGAGCGACAATGCCTATTGAAAGAGCCATTGAGCAAGTCAGCGAATAGGATCGAGGAGGGTCGGATGTTACAACTAGCTCCATGGGGAAAGAGCCCTCGGTTGAGAGCTAGACTAATCATTGGGGATGAGGCTCGCTCACTGTCGATGCTTATTCGATCGATCTCTGGTTATGGATAGATGCTTAGTCAGTCTGTACCACTCGCAAATGGCCTTAGGTTGGCCCTAACGACTAGGCCATCAAGGGGCCGCTGGTGCCTCCAAGCAAAAGTCATCAAATCATGCCGACGTGTTCTCGATGTCGGCTTACACTCAGGTAATGGGCCAGAGATTAGTTATAGCCCAATACAACTGGAGGTCGATAGTGAGTTGGCCACATCCTTTACACTCCTAGGCATTGGGCCTAGATATTTTGGGCCTTGGACTTCTCCATATTTTCAGCCTGGACTAGTTCTCCCCCAACAATATCATTTATTTAAATAGAATATATATCTAAATCATAAATAGAACAGTTACTTCAATAAGTTAGTAAGGTATATAAATAATTATCTTATTTAATTATTTTAAAAATTATGATCACTCAATTACCAACTTTATCTTTCAAATAATACATCCAATGAAACTGAATAGATCCTCCAATTTTAGCCTCATAAGCAAGATGCACAGGCAAGATCCAACCTGTAGTCAACCAGTAGAATCATAAGCAATTATACATCAATTTTTTATTCTCTAGTCAAACTATAGGTGGCCTTAGGTCTATACACTCTCCAATTACAATCTTGTTACAACTCTAAATTTGGTGGTTACAATATGTGGTAGGATCCATTTGTCAGGAATTATGTCTCAAAGTCAATCATCAGCTTGTTAATAGTTGAGCTAATTATTATAATTGTATATGAATTATTAAATAATAAATATTATTAATTTTTTATCCCTCTGTGTACATCTTATTTGAACTCCTGTTTTGTGATAAAGTCCTTAGAACTATTTGAATCGATATAGGAGGATATATTATTTAGTCCTTAAACTCTAGTTCACAATCAAATGATATGCTATTATTAAGATGATAGCTATATCAAGTATAAGTCGTTGTGTGCCATGTGCGTTGGTTGTTCTCTTAATCAAAAAGTGTGGAGACACTGGCAGGGCATGCAAGAGAGATGTAAGGGTACATCTCATTGAATATGACCAACTACTGAGTACTCTACTATCAAGAGTAGCTTGTGAAGGATATAGATATAAGTATCCATCTGACTTGAGATCACCACGATGACTTACAAGCAACTCACTATGCTTTGGTATCGGGCTATCTGAATTTTAATTCAGCAATGAAAGATTTTAAGAATAATTAAGTACTTACGAAGTCGGTGTATGAGTCAAGATAGAATTGATCCCTCTAGATAGGTAGGAGTTTATGCAGAGTCTATTTCAGTTCAGTAAAACTTCGATTGGGGTAATCCATTTGATGGACTTGGAAAGTTGAAATACAATGTGGATGATCTTTTCGGGATTGATAGTTAAATCTTAGATCATCTTGAGCATTTGGGTCAAAGAGATTAATTATACAGTAACTATATACTAATAGGTTCTTGAATGTTGCTTTACAATCTTTCGAACTATCCGGATATTGGGTACCATTGCTAGATGGTCACTTTGATTGGTATAAAAGATTATTTCTATACTACCGTCTTAGGTTCGAACCTATAGGATCATACTCAAAAAAAGTCTCTGACTGATCATATGGTTGATCAATGATTGAGAATCATTCTAAGATATAATCATCAATTCGATTGATGATTAACCTTGTACAAAAGTTGTAATAAATTAATTCACTAATTATTGATAGATTATATAAGGATTGACTAGCGATTAGATTACTAATTAACTCAATTTAATTAAATATTAAGGTTTGGATCAAATCTAATTGAATTACATTTAATTTAGTTTGATCTGATTAGGTTATAAGATGACCTAATTACTAAGGATGTTCGATTTCTGATTTGATCAAAATTTGAGCTCGATTAATTTTTGATTTGATTACGATTTAATTGAAACTATTTGTTATCTAATTAGATTAGATTCAGTGGTCTAATTAAGTTTAATCTAATTTGGTTGGGTTAAGAATCTAATTGGATAAAATTCAAGTTCGAATTAGTTTGAACCAAGCCCATATGCCACCTCATCACTGCATCCTTCTTTTCTCCACGCAAGAAGTGTTCTTACATGAATTTTTTCTATGAATCAGAAGTGCTTTGTCACCCCTTCTCTGGTTCTATTTGGATGAGGATAAATTTGGTTAATTATTCAAATTCAAAGGGTTTGAATTTGATTTGAAAATAACTAAAACTTATCCTTATCCTTACCTTGGCGCCACCACCTTTAGAAAGTTGAGTTTTATGTGACGATTTGAGAAGCAAATGGCATGAGAAATGTCTCACACCTTAGCTATTCTAACACCCCCCCTTCGATAAGAACAAAGTGGTTTGGTTTGAATTTAAAATGGTTTGAATTCGAACTAATTTGAACCACTTATCCTTATCCAATCTCTTCTCCATGCCCACCTTAAATTCTTCTCATTTTTGTGTGACAAAAGTGTTGGTTTTTATCATGAAAAACTTCTTCTAAGATAGAGGGGGTGTGAAATAGAGAGAGGGTGGGCTTCTATGCATGAGAAATAGAGGAAGAGTCCTTCCTCTTTGGGTGTGAGATCTAGGGTGGGTTTTAGGGTTTCGACTCTAGATTTTGTGTGAGAGAAAAATACAAGAGTGTCTTGTTTTAATCTCCCACACCACCACCTCCTCGTATAGCTCTATCTTCTAATTCAAAAGAGTTTGGGTGATCCAAAGGAAGGAGCTTGAATCAGCCACCCAAAGCTTTTGGCGTGAGCTAGCACTCCCGAGAAGGATGATCCAATCAGAGCTTCGAGTGGATGATCTGTAAAGGCCAGATGAGCTGTATGACTGCTTAGCATCAAGAAGAACCTCATACCATAGCTATCAGTAGCAGTGATCATCGATCCGTGCAAAGGTAATGAGTTCTGAACTCATTCGATTAGATCTAACAGATAGATCTGATCTAAGGCATCGATGTGATCTATACAATTTTTTCTTATATCAATTTTGTATGTAAAATTTATATCATAGATTCATAAAAAATAGTTTAGATCTGATCTAAGGTATGTGTAGGAGATTAAAATATTTAATATAGTATTTTTACTGTGCAAAATTTTAAAATACATGCTTTCAAGTACCAATTTTCCTTCAAATGGTATTAGAGCTTCGTCGCTTTTGACATGAATATTTGCATATAATCTAATTTAATTTATTTAATTATTTAGATTAGATATAAATAATTTATCTAAAATCTGAGCAGTGTAATAATCGAATTGGATAGATCTCCATAGCCGTCCGGTCATAGGAGAAAGTAAGATTTTATGGCCCTCTCCTCTCATTTGATGGGGTTCTCTTATGGCATATAGGGATGCCACGCGATCTTTTCATGAAGATGAATAATGAAAAAGTTAAAATTATTTATTTTAGATCTGATATACTGTATGTTAGACCTGAAATTAAAGTTTATTTGATTGTATGATAGTTTGTAAAAATATTTTACAAACTTAAAAGTGTTTTCAAACACCAAACCCAACCCATGTTAGTCCAAAACTTAATTGAGAATTAAGTAATCTAGATTTGAGAATCAAAGATCTAAGGTGTAAATTTCATAATTCATGGGTTTATGGGTTAGCTCGAGTCAAGTCCATTTAACTGGGTTAGATCTAGGGTTAGCAACCATTGATAATGGACTATGTTAGTAATTGATCAAATTTAATTAATAGTTAATTCTGATTAGATCAATTCTTCTCTTGTTTAATTCTCAATAGTTATAGTTGGTCAGAGTCCATATCTTTGATTAGACTAAGATAGACCTTGATAGTAGCTCCATGGTCGAACCCAAGTCTATAAGTTGATCGAATTGAAACTGACTAACCAGTTGGTGTCTAAGGTAAGTATGGCAGTCTTGATCAGTGGTCATTAATTGGAAGCTACTCGCATAGATTAAGTCTATGATAAGTTAATGACATATACCTCCCATCGATCTCACTTACCTGACCAACGTGGTGAATCATATTTTGATTAGATCACTTAATGATTGGGGTTGACCCATGCAAACTAGAAAATTAGTATGACTAATTTAGGTACCCCTAGTTCAACTTGTCTATAGTCCTCTTCATGACTTGGTAAAGTCAGTGGAAGGATTTATGACTGGTTGGCTGGACCAGCTTATGTCTAGTCTTTTTTATCTGACTTGATGAAGTCAGTAGGAGGATTAAGATTGACTGGTCAAGCCTTATCTCATCTTTCATTTCATCTAATTAAATCTTCTAAAATTATTAGATCCTTAAAATCAAAATAGTTAAGGTGATAACTAGATCATAACCTCCCATTAAGTTGGATGATAATAGGTCCAACAGTTTGGATGATCATTGGAGGCACCACACACCTGATGTTCATCTGGCCATCGAAATTATCATTCATAATATGTTAATTTAGTTGTGTCTTTCTAATGATGGTTAGGTTGGCCGAGCCACACTTAGGCCTGGTCATTCGTTTGTCAGATGCACTAAATTCTGACATATTAATGGTTGGACCTAACTAGAACTTTCAGTGGAGGCACCACACGTCTGCTGAAGAGGAGTCTAGGATAAAATTAACTGTTGAAAATTATTTGTTAAAATAATTGGTTAAGAATCTATCCATGAGTGCACAGGGGTTGGTCGAGCCACACTCGGGCCCATGTGCAGCCTATGAGGATTCTGGTACCCACTAAGAAATTAGTGTAATTCTTCAAATTAGAGATAGAGACTACCAATTTGAATAAAATAGTGGAAGAACCTTGAGACTAAAGTTCATATCTTTAAGCTTAATCAATTCATATACAAACTAGGTTTTGATTTTTTTTTTGCAGTTATGGCCGCCACCTTGTCGCTCCAATCACTATTGGATAGTGATAAATTAATGAAATCTAATTTTGATAGTTGGTATCGAAATTAAAATAGTCCTGAAGCATAAACGGATCTTATACGTGCTGATAGATCTGGCACCCGAGAAGCCAGCTCTGAATGCCTACAGTATGGTCCAAAACACTTATCAAAAGTGGCTCAACGATCGAACTGCGGTTCATTACATTATGCTGGAAGTAATGAATGATGAGTTCAGTCACAGATTCAAAAATGCTCAGCCACATGACATACTGCAAATGTTGAACAAGTCTTTTGGTACGTCCGACGATGTTGAGAGGCATAAGATAAGTTGTGCCATCTTCAACGCTCGAATGAGGGAAGGAGCATCAGTCACTGGTCATGTACTATACATGATCGAGATGATTGAGCATCTGAGCAAGTTCGGCTTTCCTCTGCATAAGCAGCTAGGGAAGGATGCCATTTTGATCTCTTTACCAAAATCCTACCTCTCCTTACTCATTATCGAATGACAAAGCCTGCAGTCAACTACAATGATTTGCTGGGATTGCTGTAGAACTTTGAGAAGGATCATCAGCTCTACAAAGAGTTGGTGAATATAGTGGAAGGTTCTTCTTCTGGACGTCGATCCTTTAAGAAAAGAAAGAAAATAAAAAGAATAAGAAGAAGGTGCAAAGTGCTGGGGCACTCAAGCCCAATCAGATCAAGAAATTCAAGTCCGACCAGAGTTAGGCGGGATGTTCTACTGCAAGAAGCAAAGGTACTTGAAGAGAAACTATCCTCAGTACATTACCTCCCTGGATCCAAATAGGTTGAGAAAGAAGTAAGGTATTGCTGGATTAGGTAATTATATAATAACATCTTATAATTTCTCAATTTATGATTTTACTATCTGGATATTAGATACCGAAAGTTTTTTAATATTTATAATTTATTACAGAATCTGCAGATCAGTAGGAGATTTGAAGAAGACGAAAGATTCCTTAATGTTGGGATAGAAGATCAGTTTTAATTCTAGCATTAGAGATTATTAAGCTTGTATTCAAGTCCAATATTAGTGTTCTTAGTGAATGTCACTTTTATCCTTTATTTTTATTGAATATTGTTTCTGTAGGCCTTTTGACCATGTATGGTTATGAGATTTCAATAAAAAAATATTTTAATATTATTATGAATGGTGTTAATATGATGAATGGACAACTGAACAATAAAATTTATATATTATCACAACTTGTTAGTGTAATATACACATCTAGCAAATGCTCTAGAATTGATGATATCACCAATATCTACTTTTGGCATTGTAGGTTAGGTCATGTTAACAAGAATAGAATAAACAGGTTGACTCAAAAGAAAATCTTTGAAGTCAGTGATTGGGAATCACTTCCAACCTGTGAATCTTATCTTCTTGAAAAAATGATCAAGTCATCTTTATTGAAAAAGATAAGCGAGCCAGTGAAGTTCTAGGTCTGATACATACTGATGTATGTGGATCCATGAACACGAGTGTCAGAGGTGGATATTATTATTTCATTATGTCTATAGATGATCTATCGAGGTATGGACATGTCTATTTAATGACACATAAGTCTGAATCATTTGAAATATTCAAATAATTTCATAATGAAGTAGAAAAATAAACTGAAAAGAGTATTAAAACTCTTCAGTCTAATCGAGGAGGTAAATAACTCTCCAGGGAGTTTCTGACATACTTAGAAGAGAACTAAATTCTCTTATAGTAGACTTCTCCTGAAATACCATAGCATAATGGTGTGTCAGAAAGGATGAATCGAATCCTGTTTGACATGGTTCGATCCATGATGGGCTTTGCAAGTCTACCGATCTCTTTTTGGGATATGCACTCGAGTCGACTTGTTATATTCTAAATAAAATTTTAAGTAAGTCTGTAAGTAAAACACCACTGAGATATGGATAGAGCGCAAGCCAGAACTCTCTCACCTTAAGATTTGGGGACGTTCGACTTATGTCAAATATTTGAAAACTGACAAGCTTGGATCTAGATCTGATAAATATCTATTCATAGGGTATCCAAAAGAGACTAAGGGGTATTACTTCTACCTTGCTGATGAACAAAAAGTGTTTGTCAGTAATAGGACAGTCTTTTTAGAAAAGAGTTCTTTAGGGAAGGAACTAATGCCTCTAAGATTAAACTTGATGAAGTTCGATCGATAGAAGAATCAACATAATCTAGTAAACCCATAGAGTCAGATTTGATTAGATCAAATCTGAAACCATTGTAGAGACATCTTTGAGAAGATTCGGTAGAATGTCACATCAGTCAGATAGATACTACGATTTTCTGGTCTGAACGGTGATCCTGTTGAACTCGATGAGAACCACGAGGATCCGATCACCTACATAGATGCAATGCAGAGGTCTGACTCTAATAAGTGGCTAGAAGCCATGAAATCTGAAATGGAGTCTATGAAGATCAACGATATATGGACATTGGTTGACCCACCTAAAGGGGTAAACCCATAAGGTGTAAGTGGATCTTCAAAAGGAAGAGGGGTGCAGACAGAATGGTGGAGATTTATAAAGCCCGTCTGGTTGTCAAGAGTTACCGTCAGTGTTATGGCATTGACTATGATGAGATGTTTTCTCCTATGGCAATGTTCAAGTCCATTCGGATCATGCTTGCGATAGCAGTGCATCTGGACTATAAAATCTGACAAATGGATGTGAAAATAGTCTTTCTAAATGGAGAACTGGAAGAAGAGGTATATATGATACAATCTGAAGGTTTTATATCCATAGATAAGTCTAAGGTGTGCAAGCTTCAGAGGTCCATTTATGGACTTAAGCAGCTATCTTGAAGTTCGAACATGCATTTTGATAAAGTGATCAGAACGTATGGCTTCATTAAGAACAGAGAAGAACCCTACATATACAAGTGGGTTAATAATTCTGTGGTAATATTTTTGTTTGTATATAGATGATATTCTCTTAATCAAAAATGACATCTCTGTATTACAGGGAATAAAGATTTGGTTGTCATCACAGTTCTCCATGAAGGACTTGGGAGAAGCATCCTACATCTTTGGGATGAAGATCTATAAAGATAAATCTAAGAGGTTGCTTGGATTATCTCAGTCCACGTACATTGATACTATGCTAAAATAGTTCAGCATGAAAATTTCAAGAAGATTATCTTTTGATGGATCAAAAAATTTTTCTCTCAAAGAGTGATTGTCTAACAACTCAAGAGAGACAGTGTATGAGTAAAATTTCATATGCTTCAATAGTGAGATATATTATGTATGCCATGAAATGTACGAGACCGGATGTGGTATACTCATTAGGGGTAGTGAGCAGATACCAGTCCGATCCAAGTGAGAACTACTGGAAGGTCGTAAAAACTATCCTTAAGTAGTTGAGAAATACTGAGGACCAGTGGCTTATCTATGGAGAAACTGATTTAAAACTTATAGAGTTTACATACTCCAATTTTAGTTGGATCATGACGACAGCAAGAACGTGTCGGGATACATTTCTACCCTGAATGGTGGAGCAGTCTGCTGGAAGTGTTCCAAGCAGTCTGTTGGAGTGGCACCCTCCTCGATGGTTCTGTTTTGTTGTACTACAATAGTACTAACACCATTACTCAAGCAAAAAAATTGAAGTCACATCAGCACACCAAGCACATTCTGTGCTGCTACCACCTGGTCCGAGAGATCGTGGATCGAGGTGACATCGAGCTTCAGAAGATCGATAGAAAGGAGAACCTAGCTGACCCATTTACTAAAGCCCTCGATGTCAAGAAGTTTGAAGATTATAAATCAAAGATGGATATATAATACTATAACGCTTGGCTGTAGTTCAAGTGGGAGTTATTGAGAATTATGTCCCAAAGTCAATCGTCAACCTGTTAACGGTTAAGCTAATTATTATAATTATACATAAATTATTAAAATAATAAATATTATTTGATTTTCTCAACACTCTGTGTATATCTTATTTGAACTTCTATTTTATGATGAAGTCCTTAGGACTATTTGAATCGATATAGGAGGATATATCGTTTAGTCCTTAAACCCTAATTCACGATCAAATGATATGCTATTATTAAGACGATAGCTATATCAAGTATAGGTCATTGTATGCCATGTGCGTTGGTTGTCTTCTTAACCAAGGAGTATGGAGACACTGGCATGACATGCAAATGAGATGTAGGGGTACATCTCACTGAACGTGACCAACTGCTGAGTACTTTGCTGTCAAGAGTAGCTCACGAAGGATATGATATAAGTGTCCCTCCAACTTGAGATCATACGGTGACTTGCAAGCAACTCACTATACTTTGATGTCGGACTATCTGAATTTTTAATTAGTAATGAAAGATTTCTGAACACAGTCAAGTACTTACGAAGTCGGTGTGTAAGTCAAGATGGAATTGACCCTCTGAATAAGTAGGAGTTAATGCACCAGGTGTTTCAATTTAGTAAAATCTCAACCGAAGTAATCCATATGATGGATTTGGAAAGTTAAATATAATGTGGATGACCTTTTCAGGATCTTTAAGCATTTGAATCAAAGGGATAAATTATACGGTAATCATATGCTAATAGGTTCTTGAATGTTGCATTACAATCTTTCGACCTATCCGAACGTCGGGTACCATTACTAGATGGTTACTTTGATTGGATAGAAAGACTGTTTCTATGCTACTGGCTTAAGTTTGAACCTATAGGGTCACACTCAAAAAAAATCTCTGACTAATCATATGGCTGATCGACGATTAAGAATCATTCTAGAGTATAATCATCAATTCGATTGATAATTAATCTTGTATAAAAGTTATAATAAATTAATTCATTAATTATTAGTGAATTGTAGGAGGATTGATTAGTGATTAGATTACTAATGAGCTTAATTTGA